>OVBI01000056.1:0-199817 GCA_900406495.1 Sisymbrium altissimum | reverse complement strand
TATATATATATATATATCTATATAATAGACAGAATCAAGATGACTGACTATATACAGCTAAAGACTCATTTCCAAATATAAAGGACTCACTCACCGTCTTCCGATCTTTGATTTTCTTTAGGAAAAAAAAAATAGAGAACGGTTCTCATTTCTTTTGACCGATATATTACTGATTTCTTCAACAAAACAACTATAAATTATGTATTCTATAACAATTTTTCAATAGTAATAGATCAGTTCCAGATATTGATTCACTTGTCATTAAGCATGGCTATATTATATAGGTAAGAAAAAATATTTTTGAAAGATCGAACGTTTGATTTAGGTGCAATTATCTCAACCTATTAGAGTGAATTGTCTCATTATAACCATATCCAGGTACGACTCTAAAGCTACAGTTAAAATTAGATGATTTAACTGATTTATACATACAGTATATCACAACCGCTATAAGGTTGATTATATGTCAGAAACTTTACAATTTTAGGCAGTGTTTACTTTTTTCGGTTCAGCTTTGGAGCCAAAAGTTTTAAAATATAGAAGAAACTAATCCATATTATTGGATACGACATATCCTTTTTCATTTCTAGATACTGTTATTTTGATTCGGCTCAAGTATTCAGATAAGGATAAATTATTAAATTCATTTGTTCCATATTGAACATCCACGCCTACGTGTTGCTGCTAGAGCCTAGAGGGGTTTCATTTCCGACCGCTGACATCTGAAGATATTTTTTCAAGAACTATTATTTGGTCCGCCGAGTATATTCTCTTTTGGGCCGATATCGTTAGGCCTGCTTCTCAGTAATGGGTTATTCGATTTCGGTTCAAAGGTAATAGATATCCGTGTCTCGATTTTGGGCCCACATTGTTACTTGATCTTGAAAAATTATTTCACGATGAGTAGTTCTGAACTACTAATTTTTTCTATGCCGAACTTTTTCCAACTACATATATCCGAAGAGTTTTGAATAAAAGAGTATTACAAAAATATATATAAGGATCAAAATCTTTTTCTCGTAGATTTCGAAATAATAGAAAAGAAAGAAAAGAAACTGTAATGAAAATACATGTGAAAAGTTGAAAACATATACGCGAGAACATTCTAATTGATGAAATTTGACCAGAAAAACGATGGAGACGCGTGAAGTGGTGGAAACCACAAACGCACCGAGACGTACACCAGTAAATGATAGTCCAAAAACCATATTCAATCATTTCTTTAAATGGATAACAATTGTGATTACGTATTCGTATAATTAATGTAATTGATTAGTAATTATGTAAAGATGACGGTGTGACGACGTAAAGAGCGAACTAAGAAGCTAAGATGCAATTAGATTCGTTATTAAGATGCAATCACAATCGGAATCATTTAATTATTTATTTATTTTAACATAAGGGTTTTCAAAAAGAATCATTTATTTCCTGGTCCAAGATGGTTGATTCCGAGTAAAACCAAATTCTATCAAATGATTTGTTGTTTTATAACATGTTGTAAGTTTTAAAATATTTGATGTATTGAAAATTTTAAATTTTATTTAAAATTATGTGGCTAACTATACTTTATACATTTTTATAATTGATTGAATATTTTAAATTTCTATTTTTAATAATAATTTTTATATCTTAATTATTGTACTTGTACCTAAAACATCAAACATTTTGAAATACAGAGAATATAAATTAAAAATATTATTTGGTATTAACAAATAAGCAGAATATTAACCTATATGACATTAAAATCACATATTTTATCTCTGAATATTGATGTCTATTTTTAATATTATATTTTTGGAAATGATAAAAGTGTTAATTTTGTTTTTATTTTTAAGAAATTAGTTTGATTTTATATGTGATATATCATAAATTTTTTATTTTTAAGTATTTCTGTAAAACTAAATTTGTTAAAAATGATTGATAATGTAGTTCGAAATAATTTTAAAAGATTAATAGTTTTTCGAATCTCTATAATATTATATAAATGATTTGATAAAGAAATATTTAAATGATTTAACCGAGGTTGTGAAACTCAAATGAAATTTACCTTTAACATTGGCTAAAGTGTATATTTAGTAAATTAGACTATTTCTAACTTCATTGCATTTTTTTCTCTAAACTGTATTTGTATTGCATTTTTTTCTCTAAATTGTATTTGTACAGTAAATTTGTTTTATCTTTATTTTATTTTTAATTGTAAAATAGAGAAAAAATGAGATTACTCTAAAAATGAGTTAAAAATAGAATTATTCCATTTTTTGTTTAATACTCTATTTCGAAATAAAAATGGAATAGAATTGAAATAAAATTCAATTTCATTTTAAAATCACTCTTTTAGATTAAAAATTGCAATTTTATATTGGAGATGTTTTTAGGCATGAAAACTAAACACATGGTGACAGGCAGGAAAACCTAAGGAACCTAAGGTTGATACGAATTATATATATCATTTATGTTTTCGAAACTTCAAAGAGCATATGTACATGTGAAATGTCGTGATTCATATCTTTAGGATATCATATGTGAACCAATGAAAATGGTTAGGTACGTACTAATTTATTTTGGGTTATATATATACTTATACTAGTTGGAATATGGTAAGTCTTTTTTGTTGGTAACGAAAATTTTAAATTGCAATTAGCTATGTCAAACATTTTTAAAACTCTGACACAACGTAATTGTCTGGTGTATCTTAGGATTCTAGTGGCAACTGGAAGAATAGTAAATATGAAAACGAGAGAATAATATGGTTTGAAATTGATTCAATTTGAATTTTCTGTAGAGTATTTAAGTTAGGAAAATAAAACAGTTGAAAACCATACCTACTAACCTGAACAAGAATTATTCTTAGTTATCTTTTCTAGAAAGATTGGTTGTATTGGTCAAGCTCAAACTATAGTTTATTTTATGTGTAAAAACACAAAAAAAAACAGATTTAAATTAAAAGGGTCACATTTAGAAAATAAATTATGCTCATCTATTTAGCTAGTTTGATATAACGTGTGTTGTACACTTAGAATTAAGCATATTATTTTTATTAATATATACTTTCTTTGATTTTGATTAGTTGTCATTTTAAAAATTATTATAACAATTTACTTTATACAGAAAGAACTTATCTCATATTGGAAAATCTCATGATTTTAAAGACATAGAAGACAGAAATTTTGTACATTTTATTATAACCTTTTTTCTATGAAGAGGTTAACATTTTGATTGAGTATTTGTTTTTTCTCAGATACAAAAAGTGTTCAACTGAGGTCAGATAATAGGAAATGCTTAACTAAGAGAACGATTAATTTTAATTAGTCTAGCTCTTTGCCCAAAAAAAGAATAGTCTAGCTTCATTGTCTTTCTTCGTTAGCAAAATTTACAAAGTTTATATTTTGAAACAGCATTTAGGTTGATATGAGATTGAGGTTTTTTTTTGTTTTTTTGTTAAGGATATATGGAAAATGAAGTTGGTAAGAACAGACATATAAAAAGACATGAAGTTGGTAAAGGGCAGACTATTAAGAAACATAATATATTATAATCAGGTATATATATTATAATAAAAAGATGTCATAAATGCTTATTTTGTTCTCATCCAGCTAATTAGAAAAGCGATATCCAATATGGTCCCACGTTTGATCATATTCAACCGAGTAATTAACTAAAAATGTGACTACATAAAATTATGTCAAAATTTTGCTAAAACAGATTATGGCTTAGTTACTAATCACAAAACCTATGCTTAACGTTATACTATACTAAGGATTTTTTTTTAATGTTTTCATTTGCAGCTCTTTTCTTACATATTTTAATTATTCATTTACCACTCTTTCTAACCACTTAAAAATCCATAAATTTAAGTTACATTTACCAATTCATTTGTTATGTTTTTCATTGTATATTCAAACGTCTGTATGTCAATACATTACAAAACATACAAACATTAAATTGGTAAATTTAAATTTGGCAGACTAAAAAAAAATCTAGAATTGTTCAATAATATAACAATATATAATATCTTTATTTTAGAAATTAAAATTAGTAACAGAAAAAATTAAAGAACATACAATAGAATAATATTTCCAGCAAAAACTTATAGCAACTAACATTGTAAAGAAAAAATAACCATAAATTATATAACTTATAATCTGTTATTAAGAAAATAATTTTTATATTTTGTATTTATATGAAATTTTCTAATTATACGAAACCAATTTTTAATATTTTTTATATAAAAAGTTCTTTTTTAAAGGATATATATTTAAATACCAATATCATATACTATTAACAATTGAACTCATAAAACTGTAAATTTTTACCTTTCACTTATGTTACAGATGTGTAGAAGCGTCTAAATTCTCCAGATTCTTAAAAATAGATATAAATATTGTAATTTGATAGTATTTGATTTTATTTGTTCTACAATAAATAGTTTCTTTACAACCAGTAAAATAATATTTAGATTAAAATCAGTTTTTTGGAATTTATCTTCTTACATACTAATATCAAAGGAATCAATATACAAAAAATAATATCATATCAGCTTAATTGTTTCAAATGTAATTTATTCGTTTACATTAGTCATATTTTTAAAAAATTATACTTTTAATATGTAAATTTTTTATTTTTTTTATCAAATATGTTGCAAATTGCAACTGTAAACACCAAAAATGAACTCTAAGCTTTCGTTTAAATTTTACGTTTAAATATGATAGATTCATATAAAAAATACACATCAGATATAAACATAATCGCCATTTTTGATCTGAGCATACATATAAACTTATAATTTATACTATTTTCTTTTGCAACATAATTTGTTACATACAAGTAATTATAATTTAAAAAGAATTGCATAACTAAATTATGGTGGAAAATTAAAAGGTTAGTAGAGAGAATAACAAGTCGAAGCATAGTAGATATATATAGTATGTCTTTTTTTGGTATGGACTTGGGCTTTTTTTCCACATGATATTTTTTGAAGCTACTTAAACACATCCCAAAGACATTAGACATTAGACATACTATATTTAAATACATGCAGGTGTGAATCGTTGACATTACTTACCGTATGTGACATACGTGACTAAACACATCAGTCTGGTATATTCTCTTTGTTGCAATATAAAACAAAATTTAAAATTTAAAATTTTCCCCGGAATCAGTTTTACTTTTGTGATAAAAAGAGAGGTCTATATCATATTTTTGAAAAAATTAAAGATTAAATCTTTTCTATTTAATTAAAAAGATTATTGATTAATAATAGACTATGTAAACTATTTTCAATTTATTTCTTTATTTTTATTTCAAAAATAAAAAATCTAAAATAAAGATATATTTTGTTCTAACGTATACTTTTTTTTTCTAAAAAGTAAACGTATTATATTTTTTATATTACTATTAACATATTTTATTTATTAAAATTGTAAATTAATCCGATCAATACTAATTCAAAGTTTTATAATTGAATAAATATTTGCTCCCAAAATTAATAACTTTGTTACTATGTAAAATTCATAGAATTTTTTTTAAAAAATATAACTAATAATTCTTTTGAGATATAATTATGATAAAATTTAAATATAAAAAATTATTATGCAAATGAAAATGTCTAGTTTTATAAATAGAAAAATAAATAATAATAATTTTAAAATACAAATTTTTTTTTTCAGCAGGTTTATCATTACAAAAATTGTAAAATTAAAAGAGTATTTTGAAATTTAAAACTTTTGCTTCTATTATAGATAATAAAATAGTTTTATTTAAGACATAAAGAAAAAAATATATTTTCAAGAAAAATATAAGTTGGGTTCGAATACCCCTAAAATCAGAGCATGAAATGCCAATGACATGTACTTTTACCATTTTTACGTTAATCTACTAGACAGTAAAAACCTATTTTTAGTTTACTGAGACAGCTACTTGATCATATAAGATACGATTTAATAATTTTTGTCTGCTTAGAGTATTTTTAATATGTTATTGCATTTTTCATTTTAAAATAGAATAAATGTAAAACGTAATTAGATTTAAGTTAATTTTATTCTAAAATATAATTTGATAATAAATTTAAAATATAATTGGAAATGCTCCTAGCTTACATAAAAATTAAATTAATGTGAAAACAAGTTTTATGCCCCAGTGCTTGACTATTTGGAAAGCAGGTTACGTCGGTATTCATATTAAATCATGTATTGTCAATGACCTAAATTGGGTCGTGGAGACATGTGGTAAATCTAAATAGTATTATATCATCATTCTATAAAACTAGAGAGTTTGCCAAGTGACAGACATGCACTGATGCACACACCCTCGTGATACGAGCTTGTTCAAATAGCGGACTTTTGATGTATATTGGTTGGTTGAATGATATTTTGATTGCAAGAAACAGTTGAATATTTTTTTAAAAGGATTTTCGTATTAATTGTTTTTTTCTGGGATTTTACTATATACAAAACATAAACTTAATATTTTTAAAAATAAAATTTTAAAAGAAAAAATAACAAAACCAAATAATAAATCAAAAATGGAGGTGATTATCAAACTAAAACTCTAAAAGCCTAAAATTAATTTAACCATACATAAAAACCTTAATAAAAATGGTTTTATCCTTTTACCTATTATAATTTCAAGGTTTAACATTATAAAATAAAAAGTGTTGTTCAAAAAACAAAAAATCAAAGCTACCACTATCGTTGAAAAGAAAAATCCAACCACCAAAAAACCTAAAACTAGTACAAAGCATTAAAATTACTATTATACTATTTTATAGATATCCATTTGGATTCGATTTAGATAATTTGAATTTTTGAATTTTTGGATTTATGAATATAAAATCTATTTATAAATTTTTTTATTTTCGAATCGGATTTGATTCGATTACATCTGGATTTAGTTTGAATATTTATAATATAAATAAAAAACAAAATAAGTAAATTTTGGTTAAATTTTGAAAATTATAATATAATTTTTTGAATATTTCAATTTTTTATTTCAGTTATTTTATTTTAAAATAATTCATAATTTCAAGTTTATAATTGTAATATTGAATATTTAAATTACTATAAACCTAAATATAATTAATATTTTTAAAATTTAATTATATTTTAGATATTTCGGATATCCATTTAATTTATGATTTAGATTTGGATTCGGTTGTTTTTATAAATAAATTTAAAATCTATTAGAATTCGACTTTGATACTATTTTTTTAGATTAGATTTGGTTCCAATTTTGGATTCTAAATATTTTGCCTAGCACTACACCCTACGATGAAGATCACATTAGACAAAATATAATCTCTATAATATTATTTAAGAAGTCTATTTCAAAAAATGCTTTAAAAAACTCTATTATTTACAATTTATGCCACTGAAATCTGTTTGATTATAAATTTATGTTTATCTCTATAATAATATTGATTTGTTACTAATAATCCACAATTATTTTTCTTAATCATCTTAATTAGCAAAATACTGAGATATGATAATAATTCAAACCAAGATATTAGTTACCAAAATTCTAGGAAATAGATATTACTCCTAAATATATTATTATATGAAAAATGTATTTTATGTTTTATATATTTTTATGACTCAAAACCTTAATAAAAATGAAAATTGTTTTTACCGCTAAACAAATTATTATTAAGTATTATTGTTTAAAATTTAAAATCTCTGCAATATTAAAAAAATTGAAAAAAATAAAAATACAACTAACAAAACAATTCTTTAGAATCATAAACTAATTTGTAGTAGAATTTAATTTACAATTATAATAAAAAAAAATACAACATAATTTTCTTCTTTGCAGAAAAAAGAATAACCTTAACTGAACTAAACTGAATAATCGAATGTATATTCATACGCAAGATAATCGAAAACTCAATTCATAAAATTAAGATGCGGACATTAATAAATAAACTTCTGATTCAGTGAAATTATATCATCATCCTATGTAATAAAATTATGACAAAAAAACAGATCAAACCTTATCTTTTCAAACTAAATTATAAAAATATAAAATATTATTTCGCTCCGCGAAAACGCGGGTTAATTACTAGTATCTAAGAAAAAAGAAGGAAGCTGATATGATAACGAAGCCGGAGTTACCACCATCGCTGTGAATCAATTGCCGTCTGAGAATTCTTTCAAGAAATGTCTGTGTTCTGAAAACAGACAATTTTATTCATGAGGTTCCAACAGTTCTTTTTTTTTTTTAACATCCAGATTATATTGATAATGGTTCCAACAGTTCAAGTTATCAAAAATCCTTCGCCACTGCTATATAAAACATCCATTCCCCACTAATAATTAACCATCAGTGGCGGATGTAGGACTAATATCAACAGGAGGAACAAAACAAATTTCTTACTGTATTTTATCTTTATACTGTAAAAGTTTATATAAATTTCATCTACTGTCAAGGAAAACAAACAAAGTAGACGGGACACGTGTCACAGTAAGTTCTTCTTTGCGTCCACCATGACCATCACACCACGAAAAAAATAGACGGATAAAAAATAAAATATAAAAGAAAAGAAAAACTCATCTAAAAAACATTGAAATGCTTTTATCACTATAAAAAGTTAAAATTATTTGTTATATAAATATATGAAATGTGAAATTTTAATGTAATATACAAACTATAGACAGAAATTTTAACTTGAATTTCACAAGTGATAGTTGTTAATCTTGAAGTTACTCCTATTTTGAACCTTCAAAACCTGTTAATAAAAATTGGTTAAGTGTTACGTGCTTTAAAGAAAGTAGTACATGTGAGCGATATTTACTTTTTTTTTTTTTTTGTCAACGTGAGCGATATTTACTTAAACTGCATTTTTTTGGCATTGATAACATATATTTCATTTTTTTACAATATACAATGATTTTTTTGTGTGTGAAAACTGGAGACGAGTTCCCCAATTATTATTAAAAAAATAGAAACTAAAACAATATAACTTGTTTTGAGTGTGAAACACCCAACACATCGTCTTCAAGAACTGAAATAACATTAATCAGAGCGGAATCAAAAGTATAAATTCTGAGAAGCAAGGTGCACGCGTAGTTAAATAATCTATTCGTTAATCAATTAAATTCTTTATATAAATGAGCAATTCGAACTATCTATTTCTTCGATAACAAGCCATAATATAAACGTATAAAAAAAGACAATGAATAAGTCTCCACGATTGCTACCTTAAAAAATCCAACAACAATCGCAGAATTCATTTCCACCTCTAACTATGTAATCCTCTGCTCCCAAGCTAAGATGATCTATAACAAACTCTTCACAACTCTCTCAATAGTGCTGAATATTTGTCCACGTTTAAAACAAAGCCTCCACATCATTCACCATCTCTATGTTTCAAAACTCTGTTTGCAATAGTGGATCCTGAATTTTTACGAGAAGCTCTATCCGTGTTAAATTTAATCCATTCACCTTGTGGAGCAACCCAGCCTATCAACCTCTCCTCCCTCTCGCAACATTCTCTTTATCCCTAAAGTGGAGAACAAAACATAAAAAAATTAAAATTTTCTTCCTATCACTGATATTTACAAGATGTTTTAGTAAGAAATTTCATTTTAAGTGGTATTTTACATTCTAATGCACAATTATTTTTTACTGTTTGTATTATGCAGTTTTTATTACTCGTTCAAGAATTTTTAATGATAAAACTAATAATTCTGTAACATACAACAAAATAATAAATTTGTGCTATAACTTTTATCCTTGTGCAAATAAACATCGACGTATTTATGGAACATAATGAATACAGCGTTGTTTAGATGGCAAAAGAACCTTGTCTGTAACGACAAAAAAAAAAGGAACATTGTTCGTCTATCAGTCTATGTCTAAGATTTCGAGCTATTATCGCATTTAATAATCTGACTTTTTAACTCACTGCTTGTGGTCTCTAGATTTTGAGCTATTAATTAATGGTAGTACTGTAATAATTTATTTATAGACCTTGTGTACTCGATCGTTTGCAACTTTGCACTGCTCCATATTCCTAAGTACAAGTCACAATACACTTGCCGATTTCTTTGGTAATTTTAATTTGACCGATAAAAACGTTCCAATTCTTTTGTTTCTATATTCTTTTTGTTTGTCACTCATTTTGTTTCTTTATACTTAAAAGCGAATTTCTGCATGTAAAATACTATCACAATATTTAAAAACATTTATTTCATTTTAAGATTGAAGATTTTATAATTTTACTCTGTATCCAAGATATAAAATAGTTTTATAGTTCTATATATAAATTTATTGAAAAGTAAATGACTACTTGTATATTATATAAAACATAATTTTGTAGTTTCTTTAATTAAAAGTTTGATGATAAAGGTACAAATATTAAATAAATTTTTTTTTTTTGCTAATTGAAGCAGTTTTATATCAAAAGTCTTTGAATTTGTATGTACTAACAAAATAATTATTTATAAAAAACGACTGGTGACATTCTTCTTTCATAACTTTAATATTTTTTGTCCTTTATAAGAAAAATAGATAAGGACAAATTTTGAAGTAAAAAAAAAAGTAGGGAAAATGTTATTTTATTTACATTATTATATACAAAATGGCGTTTTTGTTAATTTTCTAGTAACGAAACAATTTGGCTTAATTAACTAATTTAGTAATCATTATACTCAATTGTTTTTTAAATTATTATGTTATTGAGGGAATATATATATTTTTATATATATACCAGTAATTTATTCTAGCCAACCAGTCAATAACATTTTCAATAGCTAGTTTTAAAATGAGCTCTCCCCAAAAGTTTGAATCAACTAAATACCAGTAATGATTCATCATATTTCTATATATGCATAGCATATCCATTAATTGATCAGTCTGGTATATATTTATTTCCATATTAAACAAAAAATAATAATTAAAAGGTGTCTATATGTCACGAAAATGAAATCCCAGTAGAAATATGTCAATAAATGGGACCACACTTTGATTATAAAACCCACCTCTCGAAACACATCCCAAAATGGCGAACTTTGCCTGATCGATCCTTAACCTTCCACAAACCAAAAAGAACCCAATATGGAGTCTTCTATATCACGAACACTAAGCCAAGTATTGGATCCCTCCACGGCTATTCTCATCGTCGTCTCACTTTTCATCTTCATCGGCCTCATCACACGGCGGCGAAGACCTCCGTACCCACCCGGTCCACGTGGTTGGCCCATCATAGGCAATATGTTGATGATGGACCAACTCACCCACCGTGGTTTAGCCAACTTAGCTCAAAAGTACGGCGGCTTGTGCCACCTCCGCATGGGATTTCTCCACATGTACGCCGTTTCATCACCAGATGTGGCCAGACAAGTCCTTCAAGTCCAAGACAGCGTCTTCTCAAACCGGCCTGCAACTATAGCTATAAGCTATTTGACTTATGACCGAGCCGACATGGCGTTTGCTCACTATGGACCATTTTGGAGACAGATGAGGAAAGTTTGTGTCATGAAGGTGTTTAGCCGTAAACGAGCCGAGTCATGGGCTTCCGTTCGAGATGAAGTGGACAAAATGATCCGGTCGGTCTCTAGTAACGTTGGTAAGTTAGCTCGCGTATTCACACTCGCTACGTGTGGTTAAATATTTACAAAGTGGGAAAAAAAAATTTTTTTGCTAGTTTAATATGAATTTGACATCCAAAAAATTAGAAATATTGTCCAACAAAAAAAAAAATGTAAAAATTATCATTTTTGTTTTCTTTGATATGATTTTAACAGTCAACCAAAAAATGTGTAGGTAAGCCTATCAACGTCGGGGAGCAAATTTTCGCGCTGACCCGAAACATAACTTACCGGGCAGCGTTCGGGTCAGCTTGCGAAAAGGGACAAGACGAGTTCATAAGAATCTTACAAGAGTTCTCTAAGCTTTTTGGAGCCTTCAACGTAGCGGATTTCATACCGTATTTCGGGTGGATAGATCCGCAAGGGATAAACAAGCGGCTTGTGAAGGCCCGTAATGATCTAGACGGATTTATTGACGATATCATCGATGAACATATCAAGAAGAAAGAGAATCAAAACACTGTTGATGATGGAGATGTTGTTGATACCGATATGGTTGACGATCTTCTTGCTTTTTACAGTGAAGAGGCTAAATTAGTGAGCGACGCAACGGATCTTCAGAACTCCATCAAACTTACCCGTGACAATATCAAAGCAATCATCATGGTAATTATTTTTCAAAAGGCACTACAGTCACAGTCATGATTCTTAATGCGTTACTTCATAAAACTTATCCATTAAACCGGCATGTTATCTGTTTCTACAAGTAGTCTATATAATATTAGAGTACTTGCGTAAGCATTAGAGAAAAATTAAGCCGTTTTATTGATAGTAGAAAAAATCATTAAAAATAAATATTTGCCGTTTTATTGAGAGTAGAAGAAATCATAAAAATATAGGTTCTCAGAAACGAGAAAAAATACAAAGGTTTTATATCTCACGTAAACATAATCACCATCTTGGAGCTAATATTTGATTATAAAATTTAAAGGCAATGTCAACTGAGTTATTCTATTATTTGATAGGACGTTATGTTTGGAGGAACGGAAACGGTAGCGTCGGCGATAGAGTGGGCCTTAACGGAGTTATTACGGAGCCCCGAGGATCTAAAACGGGTTCAACAAGAACTCGCCGAAGTTGTCGGACTTGACCGACGTGTGGAAGAATCAGACATCGAGAAGTTGACATATCTCAAATGCACACTCAAAGAAACCCTAAGGCTACACCCACCGATCCCACTCCTCCTCCACGAAACCGCAGAGGACACTGAGATCGACGGTTACTTCGTTCCCAAGAAATCGCGCGTTATGATCAACGCTTTTGCGATTGGACGCGACCGGAACTCTTGGGTTGACCCAGAAACGTTTAGACCGTCGAGGTTTTTAGAACCGGGCGTACCAGATTTCAAAGGGAGTAATTTCGAGTTTATACCATTCGGGTCGGGTCGTAGATCGTGTCCGGGTATGCAACTCGGGTTATATGCGCTTGAACTAGCCGTGGCCCATATATTACATTGCTTCACATGGAAATTACCTGATGGGATGAAACCAAGCGAGCTTGATATGAGTGACGTGTTTGGTCTCACGGCTCCTAAAGCCACGCGTCTTTTCGCCGTCCCGAGCACGCGCCTTCTTTGTGATGTTTAAGTTATCGGTTCAAAGCACGTGGTGGGTGAAACAAAAGAGAGAAGGGGTTTGGTATGGTTCTTGGAAGGGGTGTGACAATTTAAAAATAGCCCTCAGGATTTGTGGATGTTATATATGTATATGTATGAGTGTACACACGTGTGTTCTGGATGAAAGCATAAAATGGCTCTTTGTTTCGTTTTTCATTTTCTTTTGTGGGGATTTTTTCCTTTAATGAAATGTAATCGATAAAAAAATAAGATTTTTTTTTCTACAACTACTTTACTTATACAAAAAATTATACTAATAATTCGTGGATATTGCATTTGTTGAAATTAAAACATAGGCTTTCCATCACTAAGTATACACAACGTAACAGAGTTTGGCAACCGGTGAAACTAAGTTAAACTCAATTTTCGATCTGAAGAATCTAATTTGGGGAAATTCAGATATGAGAACTTGGAGTTTTAGTTTAAGTTTTAATTATTTTTGTATAAAGTTTATGTTAGTTGTCAATTTATATTATAAACTGTCTTTTGCCGAAAAAAGGAGTGGTATATCTACCTGAATATATAGCTACTATCTCCATTTTCTTTGGTAGTTGTATATATATGTCAATAGCTTAATTGTTGTATTATAAGATTTTTCTTTAATGTACGAGTTTGACGGTGAAAAAAATAGATTAATTAGCATGTTTCACAAAAAAAAAGTTAGGACTCTTTAACAAAAAAAACTTATAAATAAAAATTGTAAAAATAGATCGCTAGACAGAAAAAGGGTTAAACTCGAAATTATTCACAGATTTTGTGTTTTATTTTATTTTGTTAACGCCGCGTCTTCTTTATTAAAAGTTTAGATTTTCTTATATATCAATTCGTATAGAAAAAAATTGTATATAGTCTTTATTAAAAATGCACCTATCACTTATATACGTTATGTGTTGATTAGTTAATTTTAACACCATCGAAGACCAGACTTCTAGATGAATGTCAAAGCATCGACGACCAGACTTCTAGATGAATGTCAAAATCCATATCGAAACTACTCGCTTATAAAATATTGTAACAAACCAGAGTCATAAATTAGTAATCGATCACTAATTCAACTACCTTGACGAAACCAATAAATTACTATTACTTAGATTTTTCGTCGCTACACGTAGCACATTCATATACATATACGTACGTACCATACGTGGACTATTGAATATCACAACATAATTGCATATATTATCATTCTCAGTATTCAATATGTCCCCATAAAAATATCCAATCATACAGAAATTTTCAAAAGATAATAGAAGCATGTAACTAACTAGCGGTGCCTCCTTGGCATCAATTTTTTTCGTGGTGTAAAGAATGAGAAAATGACAATTTTATAGACAACAAGCTATGAGTTGTGAAGACAGAAGCAGTCATCGCTAAACTAGCTCTAAGCCAAACGTAACATTTAAGGCTTAAGGTTCTAAGCCACACAGCTTTGTAAAGAGGTTGGTTCGAGTAGGGTTTGTCTTTGTCTTCTAGAGAGGACAGCTTCTTGACCCATCAACTATTCAAGTTATACTGTTATAGCAATACACCAAAAACTGACAATGCGCATTTGTGGCTTTTAAAATTTTTCAGAAAGATTTTTACTTGCGACTGTGGGGACAATTCAGTCGTGTGACCCCATTTCCATTAAATTTGTTTGGTAAGGATGCTAAGATCTTATGAAGTGAATTCAGTGATGGGTGGTTTGGAGTAGATTTTACGAAAATAAGGCGATGCATGGGTTTTTTTTTATTTACCAATGAATTGATTCTCATCTGGATAGACCACGAGCGGTGAAGAACACCACAATGACATCAGGGACATCTCAAATTATTTTGTACACCCATTTCAATATTTTTCTAAAATATTTAATATAGTAAAATAGATTTTAAAAATGTATAAACCCTGCTTTATAAAATATTCTAAAGAAAGACTTGTGTTCAAATTAGGACTATGTTCAACTGCTTCAGTTGCACATGATAAAAAAAACTGTCCAGATTGACACCTTAATAAATAATGAAACAGAAGAAGCCCAGTTTTCAAACTTTTTTTCCTGGTCACAAACATTCATCAAATAACCATAGAATTCTGACTAGTTTTCAAAAACGCTATTTCAAAATATGATATTTCAAGTTTATAGTAGTTTTACTAAACAAAATTGTAACTTATTTTTAATAAGGTAATCAAACAAATATAATATGACATTGAAAGGATAAAACCTCGAACTTCTACTCACTTATTTCAGACATATTATACAAGCATTAGAATCCATATTTTTTATTTTCAGTTTGACTTTTTTAATATAAGAGGAAAAAGACAACACGGTCAGAGAAAACGGTAACATCTGGTGGTGGATTCAGCACGACGACGTTGTAAAATTTAAACAACGCATAAGTTGTCGTCTTTCCCCGGCGTCGAAGAACGTTCAAACAAAGACGATGATAATTAACAAACAAACAAAATAAAGAAACCCTGAATGTCTACGTACGCTTTAATTACTTTTCTTTGTTGCTGTCTGTAATTCAGACATGTGAAATATGATAAAAGAAATAGGAGGTCCCCATTATTTGTATCATAGACGAACATGTTAGAATCTCACTCACTTCGTTAGTACGTAAGCCATAAGTTAATATAGAATATAAACAATGTATACTTATTATCTATATTCATTACTAATTGATTTTGAAATAGAGATCAAATTTTTTTTTAACAACATCCGAGAGTGGATAAGAGGTGAGATCTAATGATTGTCAAATTTGGAGTCTGAATCGCTTTTATGAGATCACTATACCTACGTTTTTGTCAGATTCATATTTGCTACGTTGTCCATAGATATGAGGAGTGACCTTCCACCATATTGTTCACATATTTACCTGTAATATTGAGATGGAGAGGTGAATGTTTAAAATTTGATCGACTAGCTCAAAAAAATTCTATACTGATCATCAAACCTTCTTACACCAATCTGAAAATTATAGTTGACCTCTCAATTATTTTTGTATTGAAAGCGATCTGACACCCTTTCTGAAAATAATGTGTTAAATATTCACTTGAAAACGAATCTTATTTTATTTTTTGTGCGAGAAAACGAATCTTTTTTCATCAGCTAATGGATGAATTATGTATTGTCATATTGGAGGACGAGAGAAAGAGATGGCTTAAGATATTTTAGATGGCTAAAATATCTAATTTCAACTAGCTCCCTCATTTTTAATCATTTCCAAGTTCACTAGTCTATTAAAAAGAGAAGGTGGTTTTACCTCTTCATTTTTCTATCCATGTACATTGCATCTTATTTCTATCAAACTGTAAGAAGCAAAAAATTTACAGTACTCTGATTTGACTCGAACAAAATACACATTCAAGTACATAGCCATATTAAGAACCGTTGAAAGAATAAATACGGGTAGGTAAGTAGTAGTCCTTTAAATAAAGAAAAAGTAGTAGTCCTTTAAAAAAGGGCAAAAGAAAAAGTAGTAGTCTCTCCACGACAAATTTATGTCACGTTGTAAATGCAAAAATTAAGATATTGAAAAAATTATACTTTGTAATTGAAAATATGGCTGAACTTTTTACTTTATAATTCAATGTTCGATGAAGAAAAATATTACTATAAATGTGATGATGGAAATAAATAAATAAACTTTGTTTTTGTTTATCGTTATATTCACGATGTAATAATATATTCTTAACTTGGATAGACCTCCAGACTCCAGTGGTGACGAAACAGAACTTCTACATGACACGAGCTTTGTTAGTTTAAAATTTGTCTAGTTAATTAATAAACATATATTTTTTTATTTTTTATATTGATTGCAACACGTTAGTCGTTAACTCGATTCATAAAAAAAAAATGACCTAAAAACAGAAGGTTCGAAAGTTCTGATCCATTTTCCTGTTTCGAAACACAATCGCCAGAGAATCAATTTTTCAGTTTTGGCTTTTCTATCAAAGGGATCAAGAATGTTCAACATAAGACAATTGAATCAAAACGTTATATAAAAATAATTACAAAACAGAAGCTCTCGTCTTTCCGCCGGCGTCGACGAATGTTACAAACAAAGACAATAAAACAAAATACAACCTTTAATTAATAATGTCTTACGTATAACGACATTTTTTTATACTATTGGGTATTTGATTGAAACATGTATACGTGTCTAATTTGATTTAGTCGTTTAGAGAGTGTCTCGGAAAACAGGGTAATAAGTGTCGATTTCGAGTCTCTCTAGGATTTGCTGAGTTTTCCACAGATAAGACGAGTGACCTTCCACCATATCGGTTACATCAACCTGTAAAACGTTGAAATCGAGAGGTGAAATGATACAATTTATGATTGCAACTTAATAATGATCAAAAGCGATCTCATATCTTTTTATTTTTATTATTTGTAATAACATCATTATCAAATAAGTATTAGTAATTCACTCCATCAAATAATTATCTGTTGCATCAATGGATAGTATTGAAAGAGATGGCTTACATTTTCAATTCCAGGGATGCAAATCGGTTGGATTCCGGCTAATCCTTGGGAGAATAAACTGTGTAAGCATTAAGTTAGGATTACAAATATACAAAAGTTGGGTAGACAATTAAAACTGAAATAATGGAAGTCAATGTAATGAATTAAAACTGAAATAATGGAAGACAATGTAATGAATGTACCTAGCGCGAAATGCAACACCAAGGGTCCAATCGTTTGTTGCATAAACATTGATGAATCTTCCAGCTACCATCTACCAAATAGGACCGGATAGATATTTAAGAATAAAACTCATTTAAGATTCGATGTGAGATATGTTATGACTTTTGATACTAAGGTAATGAACTCAAAATAGAGTTTATTTACCTTCCTTACGTCTCGCCAGTTTTCATTGTTGATTGAAATGGGTGCTCCTAGAAGAACAACTCTTTCCACAAGTTCAGCTGCCAAGACAGACATGCGCAACGTCCATAAGACAGATTCCATCTCTTTTTTTTTTTCTCACATTAAACAAGGAAAAAAGTTCCATATCTGAAGGCAATCTTCTCGAGTAAAACACATAGGAAAATACCGTTTTGTTCTGTCTCGGCCAGAGTCTGGAGGCATTTGAAGATGACACGCGCACCAAGCGAGAATCCCACGAGAGTGATGGGTCTGAAGTTCCCGTAATTTGAGGAAATATAAGCAATACAGGCATATATCATATACATATATATATATATATATATATATATATTTAACTTCTTAATTTAGAACTTATATTCATTTCCTTGCAGCAGTAATGAACTCTATACCTATTTCCTTGCAAGCCTTTTTGTAGCACTTCAGCTAGCAGTCTTCCCGCTTTATCCGACCTAAAGGAATAAGATTATAGTAGCCACAGATTTACTTAAGAATGCAAAACCAACACGAAGGTTTCAAAAGATTTGATCATTAGTTGGAGATCCGATGGGTCAATGGTGCATTACTCTTCGTTCATAGATTGACTACCTAGCTAGGGAAATTGTGTTACCTATCAATAGCAATACTCCATTTGCTATCTATGAAATCAGCAGCTACTAAGATTGTCGCTGGCCATGCCAATGCCAGTAAAAGAGAGCTCAGAACAGTGTGCATTGCTCCTTGTTTCATCAATTCCATGGCAAGTCCTGGGGGGAAATTATATTGATATTACAATTTTTCTTAGAATATTGACGTTCTCACATTAACATGGTTATTTAGTAGGATGGAAACCAATTACTCGAAGTAAGCCAATCCTGAATTGCAGTGCTCACTAAGATAAGATTCTTGGACTCCCATTGCAGCGTGTACCTGAAATAGTAAAGACCAGACTGTAAGAAGCAGATATAGCACAATACTTGATAATCAGGCACAAACGTGGATGAGAACAGCTATTGCCAGGAACAGCTCCAGATTTTAAATCTTGATTACGCTAAGATACAAAAGATCTCACACGACATACCTCTCCAAACTGCTAGTTAACCCTTCCCATGGTTTCACAAAATCTTCTTCTTTAAAAACAACACCAGCAACCAAGACTTCCACTGCTAACCGCTGTTACATTAATTTCCACATATGTTTTCGCGTCAGTCAAAAACGGAAAAACGCAAGAGAAATGAGAGAGGGAGAGGAGAAGCAGCCAAATTTTGATACTCCAAAATGCAAAGCTATGTTACAAAGATCTAGCAGCCAAGGGAAAATAGGCACTCACTCCTTGATTGTGATTTTCGCCAATAGCTTTAAACTCGAACTCATCAAGGTCCCCAATCCTCCTTGCCATCTTAGTCCCTGTGAGACCAGCTCCAGCAGCTGGATACAAAAAACGTTTTAAGAACCAAGCATCAGTGACATTGTAGACGCTCCTTCACAAAGAATTAGTACATTCGTAAGGATGAAAGAGAAGCCAAAACACCTAGTGGCTATATACGGCAAAAAGTGAACTCATCTACGCTTATTCACCTCCAAACGATGCTGCAACCGCAACGGAGCCAGCAACAGTTCCGGCAGCACTAGCTGCAGCAGCAAACCCACTAGCTCCAATCACCGGCACAAGTGTGCCCAGTGTGGGTGCCAATGCACCAAACCCTGCGGCAATAGCTGGAGCAGCCAATCCTGTTGAATATAACCATGTAAATGAAAATAGGTAACAGATTAAAAATGCGCGCTCATATCTAAAAGATACTTTAAATTCGGCGTACCACCAGTGATGGCCATCAAAGTGCCCCCTGTTAAAGCAGCGGCACCAATGATGCCTCCACGCTTCCACTTAGCCCATGTACTCGCAGGAGATGCAGCATCATCATCCTTTATTTCACCAGATTTCTGAATGGCCATGGCAGAGCATGCGACCATCGTCTCAATTGCTTCCTAGAAATTGAAGATCCACAACAACTATCATAACAATGAAAGAATTTCTCATAACAAAACCAACTGCCAGAACAAGAAGAAAACAAAGAAAATATGCAAAAAGATGGTAGCATATGAAAAAAGCACAGGAATTTACAGCAGTGCCGATTCCACAATATCCACACTCAAGAGCAAGAAAGCTAATTCATAACAACGATGATACTATACAAAAGCAAGAAATAAATATACGAACCACTTTAATCCATTCAATGTTAAACCAGGTGGCGAGCAAACGGAGAGCAACGCGGTGACGAGCATCATAGCCTTTTCTACGGCGAGTACATTTCTTAACCTCTTGATGTTTATCCGACAAGCAAGCAGAAAGAAGCTCATAAAGAACATTGATCTTCCTCTGGTGGCTAAGCAACGTGACTTCCTCAACAGATTTGCCATCTTCAACAACTTCAGGCTTATGGCTACCATCTCTAATAACTACACCAGCTTCAAGACTCTCTCTTTCAGCAGAATCAGCAGACTCCTTCTTATCCTTATCCTTATCTTTTGATTTGACCTCAGGAACCGCATATTTCTCACGGCACTCGTTCTCGAATTCCTGATGCTTCTCCTTCTTAGCATCAATAGAGACAGAGCTTTGAATGCTATGAACCATAGCGTCAGCAGCTTTAGCTAAGGCCATCTCTTGCTCCACCATTTCGACAGAAGCATCACTCGCTTCTTCCGAGAGTAGCCTCGTGAACTACACAACAAATTAGCTTTATCAAAAGCTATCGGATCCATAATAATACGAAAAAACTCGCAACTCAAGAAAAGAGCCATACCGCACCGATGTGGTGCTTAGCTGGAGAAGAGTTAGCTGTTTCCTCGAGACCAAGCCAAGCCGTGGAATCAATATCAAGACATCTGTTCGATATCAAACGAATTAGTAAAACTAATCAAAAACAATGATATTGGAGTTTTAAGGAGATGACCTGAAAACAGGGCGTAGAAGACCAGACGTCTCGTGAACCCAGAGGTTAGGGTCATCGGAGACAGAATCTCCGCTACTGGAATTGCTTCTTCGTTCTTCGGAACGACGAGTTTCACACTCTCCGTCTTCGACGTCTAACGCTGCAGGGATCCCCAGTGGTTGAGTCTGGTTGATTTGCGCTTGGTTGAGCGCGATCGCGAACAATGCGCCGGCCGCATATCTCTGCGTCGGTGTCAAATTCGACGTAGCTTCCACCATCGCGCGGGAAAAAAAGGAATAACGTTCTCTTCACCGATCAGCGAAACAAACGAAACTGTGAAAATCGTTGGAAGTCAGATCACCGTCAAATTTCGAAATCCCTGAGAAAGATGAATCCGTGACTTATGATTTTATGAATGAGTCCTCTCCATTTTGATTTTTCCTTCCGGTCAAATAGCCAAGAGACATCTGTCCTCACTCTGTTGACTCATTACACAAACGACGTCGTCACAAGTCAAAACATCAAAAAGATTTCAATCACGGTTTTATAAAAAAGCTCCGTTGCCGGGACTCGAACCCGGGTCTCTCGGGTGAGAGCCGAGTATCCTGACCAGCTAGACTACAACGGATTTGTGCTATATCATATTTTATAAGTTATCTAACGTATAATAGCATATATTATAATGTTAAACTATAAGCCTGTACTCGCTATACTGCAGACGTTTCATAGATAAAAAAGTTCGAAACGTACACGGGAGGTTAAATTTACATAGATACAAGTTTGGAACATTCATGTGATGATTTATTTATCTGCTGAACAGAAACGTGAGCATTATGATTATGCGTGTGAGGTGCGACTCTACATGGAACTCCTAAGCTCTCCACGGCACTCAGAGAGCCACAAGTCCATGTGTTCTATTATATGTTGCCTCACTTTGTTCACAGCATCTGGTGAACTACAATTCTTGGAATCACCTGAAAATGAGAAAAAAAAATACAAATCAATACTTAGTACTTGTCTTTTGCAGTTAGGCATCCGAAATAATGATAGAAGAGGCTGGTAATATATACCTTCAATGATCATTGGAGATTGAGGGCATCCTCGAAGATCACTTCCATGGCCACAGTTGTGACAATTCACGATGTAAGAAGGCACTGTGTCGTCAAGCGTTAACTTGTTAATGTTTTGAAGAGAACATTTGTCTGAATGCTACTTACGACATAGATTAAGCATGGATCAATGTTATCCGGTTTTGAACAAAGTAAATGGAGACTTACGGCCAGGAGATGAGGTCTGCTTGGATGCATGACGCCATGGATCTTGTGACCCATTTGTGAAGATGATTTTCGTTGCTGCAAAATTGAGAACAAGAAGACCCAAAGAAACTGTTGGTATGTGCAAAAGAGTAGGAGGAGCATCGAGAAGTTTTTCGGTGTTACATACCAGCAATTTTATCACCTCCATAGTACAGGTTTGTTGCATCGACTTCAGGGTAAACACCTTTCCCAAACAGACTCTTGCATAGATCCAAATGATACCTATGGAAGTTACCAAGACATGTAAGAGGGATGATGAATAGAAACGATAAATACGAGTTATGCATATAAGCTTGTGACTGTGTGTACTCTGTATTGACTTGATGAGACCGGATGCTATCGTTTGCAGGTGCCACCTGGAAATACGCCACCTCAGTGCAAACCTGAAACCACCACAGCCGATCTGAACTTGCTGGGGTGACCGCAGTGTCTAGCAGATGTTTTCTGCTATATGTTTTAGCGCTTAACCCAAAAACTCCCACGCAAAACTCTCTAACATATTTAGCATATGCATCCTGGATTAACACATAAAACAATGTGTCAGCAAACACAAATTTTTGGTCTACAAAGCGTAATGGGGGATCTGTGATCATAGATATATACACCAAGCTTGAACAAAAGAAGGAAAAAAGGGGGAAATTACCACTAAATCACCACCGTTCTTCTTAGCTTCCACGAGGGGAACACATAGTTTATCTGGATTTCCGTATTGGATCTACCAAATTTTGAAGATAAGTATCTAAAAACTACAAAAGAAAATGAGAATCATATAAATTTGGAGATGAACACGTATGTATATCATTACCGCCATAACTTGTGCATCCGCTATCAAGTATAAGAAATCAGCATCAACATCAAGCTGCAGATTTCAAAAACTTTAATCAGAGTGGAGACAGAGTTATTACGTCCATAATTGTTCGGATTCAAAAAAAAAAAAAAGAGAGAGAAGAGAAACAACAAAGCTAGACCTCGGTGGCATTAAAGAGAGCTTTCACAGCCTTGTTATTTACTTGAAGTCCTAGTTCCACGAGTTTATTAGTCTCCTTTAATGCAGCTTTACATTCCGGTCCAGCCGACTCACCTATCTGCTCAATGAGCCACAAAAATCATGATTCCATAAGCAACTAAACTCTATATGAAAAAACACATGTCTTCACTTAAGTTTAATCTTGTAATGAAGGCTTAACCTGTTGATCAAATTCAGGGAATTCGTAGACAGCACGAACAACTGCAGAACTAGCGAGGCTTCCACAAGTCAAATGAGGGAATTTAAGCCGGAACCAAGCACTCAAAGCTCCAGAATAAGACGCTCCGAAGAAGAACCAAGGATTATCAACACGGCCACTTCTATTCAGTTTAGCATTCAAAGATTCCTGTATCCACACAAACAAATCCAAATACACATACTCATTAAACTAAAGACGCAGCTTTTAAGAACATAAAAAACCGCAAGAAGACTTGCCTGGTAATATCCACGGAAAGCAGCTAAATCGGAAAGGGCCTGTTTAGATGAAAGATACTTGAGATTCTCAGTGGCCAATGAGCTAAACGGTGAGCTCTTTCCGTAGTAACGATGCTCGAGTGAAACAATGCCTGCTTCAAACTTCTTTGCTAACACCTAAATAACATGTTTACGAGGAAAGCAATACAAATTTCAGAATTTATCGATATCAATCAATCAAATGAGTAGTTTCTCCGGAAAAAAAAATCTTACAGTTAAATAGTCATTTGGGATTCCGTTGCAAGGGCCTTCGCCGCATATCATCAGAAAGATTGGTCCATCTGGAACTCGTAAATGGTCGAGATATTCATAGTATCGCTGTCCGAATTTGCGATGATCCTGAGGAAAAAAAAGCAATTCGAATTCCACAATTTAAAGCATAAACTCAGATAAATACTATTTATGGACTTGGCAGCAAAATCAGGATCGAAACAGAGAATCTAAAAGGTTTCCCTTTTGACCCGGATTTTCCAATTTCAATAACTCAAAAGAAAAAAAAGAAACGAAATTGGGAAGATTGATTACTGTTGGGGAAAAGTGGTCTAGGGTTTGATTGAACCAGAGCTCATCCCTCGTCAAGTACTTGCCGCTTGCGGTCAAACCATGAGATATCCTACGAGGTTGCAGTAATCCATGGCAGAAACTCGAATACGACAAGAGCACCGTAAACGTCGTGAGTAAAGCAAAGCTGGTCGCCGTCGACATTTTCTCGCCGTGATAATTCAATTGCCGAAAGTTTAAAGTAAATGGACAAAACAAAAACAAAAACAAAAAAAACAAAGACAACAAAAAAAAAGTAATGACTTTTCTCTGTTTGTTTATCTATTATCTAACTTGCAAGGACAAAATTAATGATTAGAAAAATGGTTTCCGGAATTTGTAACAAAAAAACATTATTTTATACGCATGGAGTATAGTGCGGACTTCAAATGGATTTCAAATGATTTTAAAGAAACAGATTTTATAATTTTTGTTTACAACTTTCTTCTTTAAAAACTTCTACTTTACTCATTTTTGAGCTCTCTCATCAGTGACGGTTTTCAATCCATTCTCTCTCTCTCTCTCTCTCTCTCCAAAGAACCACACTCATGGCGACACTTCTCTCACCTTCTTCAAGCTAGTTTCTCCATTTCGTTCTGTACAACGGATCTAATGGCCATGAGAACATCCCTGTTCTTCCTTTTCCTTGTGTTCTACGCCGCGTTTCCCTCACGCGCTGATGATTCTCAGCCCGAGATCGACGCTCTCACAGCGTTTAAGCTCAACCTCCATGACCCTCTTGGCGCGTTAACTTCATGGGATCCTTCAACTCCGGAAGCTCCATGCGACTGGCGTGGCGTCGGCTGCACTAACCACCGTGTCACTGAGATCCGTCTCCCTCGTCTCCAACTCTCCGGACGAATCTCCGACCGTATCTCTGGCCTCCGCATGCTACGGAAGCTCAGTCTCCGGTCCAACTCCTTCAACGGTACAATCCCTCCTACTCTCGCTTACTGCACGCGCTTACTCGCTGTCTTCCTCCAGTACAACTCACTCACCGGGAAACTACCTCCGGCCATGGGGAATCTCACCCAGCTTGAAGTCTTTAACGTCGCTGGAAACCGTCTCTCCGGGGAGATCTCCGTTGGTTTACCGTCGAGTCTCAAGTTCTTTGACGTGTCTTCGAACACCTTCTCTGGTCAGATACCAAGTGGACTTGCTAACCTGACTCAGCTCCAGCTCCTTAACCTCTCTTACAATCAGTTAACCGGTGAGATACCGGCGAGCCTCGGTAGACTTCAGAGCCTTCAGTATCTCTGGTTAGACTTCAACCTCTTGCAAGGTACGTTACCGTCAGCGATCTCGAACTGCTCTTCCATCGTACACTTGAGCGCGTCGGAGAACGCAATAGGCGGCGTGATTCCCGCCGCGTTTGGCGCTCTTCCTAACCTCGAAGTCCTTACTCTCTCCAACAACAATCTCTCTGGTACTGTCCCGTTCTCTCTCTTCTGCAACACTTCACTTAGGATAGTTCAGTTAGGATTCAACGCTTTCTCTGATGTTGTACGTCCCGAGACGGCAAACTGTCGTGCCGGTTTACAAGTCTTGGATCTCCGGGAAAATCGTATCTCGGGACGTTTTCCGATGTGGTTGACGAACATTTTGTCTCTAACGAATCTTGACGTTTCTGGTAACTTGTTTTCCGGTGAGATTCCGTCGGATGTTGGTAACTTGAAGAGGTTAGAAGAGCTGAAGTTGGCGAATAACTCTCTTACGGGTGAGATTCCTGTTGAGATAAAGCAATGTAGCTCGTTGGGGCTCCTAGATTTTGAAGGAAACCGGTTGACTGGTCAGATTCCAGAGTTTCTAGGTGACATGAAGGCTTTAAAGGTCTTGTCTTTAGGTAGAAACAGCTTCTCAGGCTATGTTCCTTCATCTATGGTGAACCTGCAGCAGCTTGATCGGCTGAACTTGGGTAAGAACAACTTGAATGGGAGTTTTCCGGTGGAGTTGATGGCTTTGACGAATCTGTCTGAGCTGGATCTCAGTGGAAACCGGTTTTATGGGGAGGTTCCAGTGAGCATCAGCAACTTAAGTAACCTAAGTTTTCTGAATTTGAGTGGGAATGACTTCTCCGGTGAGATACCAGTGACTGTTGGCAATCTGTTTAAGCTAACATCACTTGATTTAAGCAAGCAGAATATGTCCGGTGAGATTCCGGTTGAGCTCTCTGGTTTGCCCAACTTGCAAGTGATTGCATTGCAGGATAACAACTTCTCTGGTGTTGTACCTGAAGGGTTTAGTAGCTTGGTGAGCTTAAGGTATGTGAACCTTAGCTCTAACTCATTCTCCGGTCAGATACCACAGACTTTCGGGTTTCTTCGGCTGCTGGTTTCTCTGTCACTGTCAGATAATCACATCTCTGGGTCTATTCCACCTGAAGTTGGAAACTGCTCTGCTCTTGAAGTTCTCGAGTTAAGGTCGAACCGGCTAATGGGTCATATTCCAGCTGATCTCTCTCGTCTTTCTCATTTGAAAGTGCTTGACTTGGGTCGGAACAACTTGTCAGGTGAAATCCCACCAGAAATCTCTCAGAGCTCGTCCCTCAACTCTTTGTCACTTGACCACAATCATCTTTCAGGAGTCATACCTGGATCGTTGTCTGGGTTATCAAACTTGACAAAGATTGATCTCTCTGTCAATAACTTGACCGGGGAGATTCCCGCTAGCCTCGCCCTTATTTCCAGTAACTTGGTGTACTTCAATGTGTCGAGCAACAATCTTAAAGGAGCGATTCCAGCTTCTTTAGGCTCAAGCATCAACAACCCATCAGAGTTTTCAGGTAACGCAGAGTTATGCGGCAAGCCGTTGAACAGAAAATGCCAGAGGAACACAGCGGAAGAGAGGAAGAAGAAAAGGAAAATGATTTTGATGATAGTTATGGCTGCAATAGGTGCATGCCTTTTATCACTCTTCTGCTGCTTCTACATATACACTCTCTTGAAATGGAGAAAGAAGCTGAAACAACAGTCTGCAACGGGAGAGAAGAAACGCAGCCCTGGCAGAACAAGTGCGGGAAGTAGAGTTCGTAGCAGCACGAGCCGTTCAAGCACAGAAAACGGAGAACCAAAGCTAGTGATGTTTAACAACAAGATCACTCTAGCTGAAACGATAGAAGCAACACGACAGTTCGATGAAGAAAACGTTCTTAGCAGAACCAGATACGGGTTGCTGTTCAAAGCCAATTACAACGACGGGATGGTTCTCTCTGTCCGCCGCTTACCGAATGGCTCTCTCTTAAACGAGAACTTGTTCAAAAAAGAAGCCGAGATTCTCGGTAAAGTCAAGCACCGGAACATCACGGTCCTTAGAGGTTACTACGCCGGTCCACCAGATTTAAGGCTTTTGGTATATGACTACATGCCCAACGGAAACTTATCTACTCTGCTCCAAGAAGCTTCCCACCAAGATGGTCATGTCCTAAACTGGCCAATGCGTCACCTCATTGCTCTCGGGATCGCTCGTGGACTCGGTTTCCTCCATCAGTCCAACATGGTAACAAGTTTATGGTGTAAATCACATTTTAGACATTATACTCCATGCATAACTTCCATATGTTTTTTAACATCTCTTGTCCTATATAGGTTCATGGTGATATCAAGCCACAGAATGTACTCTTTGACGCTGACTTTGAAGCCCATTTATCCGATTTCGGGCTTGACCGTCTCACTGTTCGATCCCCGTCAAGAACAGCGGTCTCGTCAGCCACCATTGGGACGCTAGGATATGTTTCACCAGAAGCTACGTTGTCCGGAGAAATCACAAGAGAATCTGACATCTACAGCTTCGGCATTGTCCTACTCGAGATCCTGACCGGGAAAAGACCGGTAATGTTCACACAAGACGAGGATATAGTAAAATGGGTAAAGAAACAGCTTCAGAGAGGCCAAGTCACGGAGCTGCTAGAACCTGGTCTACTGGAACTGGACCCGGAATCATCGGAATGGGAAGAGTTCTTGTTAGGGATCAAAGTCGGACTTCTTTGTACGGCGACCGATCCTCTTGACCGACCATCAATGTCCGACATTGTCTTCATGCTTGAAGGCTGTCGTGTTGGTCCTGACGTTCCTTCGTCAGCCGATCAACCCTCACCGGCCTAACCGTTTTTTAAATTTTTGTCTTCCTGATTTAAATTCTTAGTAAGAGGAAAAAAAACAAAGTAGTATTAAAAAATTCAGCATTATTATTTATCGGTCTTTGGAGCTTCTTTAATGTCTTTGTTGGAGTTGGAGATTACGAAGTCTTTGTTTGGACCGAATTAAATTGTTGTTTTCGGCTTGCATGGCCCACTATAGATTTTGAATAGATCACTTTATTTGTGTTTAGTCAACGTAATTACAACACCCGGATTTTATGCATGCGGGACCCTCTTCAGCCGAAGTTATGTTTCGCGCCAAAGAGTCTTTGATTAAGCACAAAAAGGGCAAATAAAAACATCATTCAACCAATAATTATAACATTTAGCACCACAAATAACAAATCATTAAAGGGCGACTGAATTTTAAATTTGGTTTAATCAAGCTACTTACACTCGTTTTGGGGGAGTGATAAGATTGAGAAATGAGAAGGAGACAAGAGAGCAGGATGATTGGTGGGTGGGGCCCCTTCTTTGTCACGTGCCAATAGTTTGCTGATTCTGAATATGACCGTTGAGCCACTGATGTCGTCACGTGCCTAAAGTCTCGTACAGTAGTACCCTGGCATTATTTGACTCTGCTCCGGTCAGTTTTGCACGTGGAAAGTCCAATGTCGTAGTTCATGTGGACCTTTGTCTTAACTAATTTTCTAATTACAGAAGTTAAAGGCTCTCCTAATTTTCAAATTTCGATTATACCTTATTTTAAGTTGAATTCGTATAATACGATACCAGTATACCACCCAATTGTTTGAAGTAGTTTAGTTACCTGCCAAGTATATTGTCATAATGAATTCTTTTTTCAAAATTTCTTACAAGAATAAAAACCAAAGATATTGGTTTCTACTATTCTAGGATGGGCTTTGCTCTGAATGGTTGTGAGAAACCAAATTTCTATGATTCTCGATGGGCTTTGCTCTGCATGGTTCCTACAAAGCGAAAGCCTCTCCTAAAATTTAAACCCCAAATCACTGACGAGCGAGCCCTATTGCGTTGATACAGGCTTAATGGGCCCAAAACTGGGTCGTATCTCAGCTCTCCATTCAAAAATTCAGCAGGCCATTACATTTTGAAATCACAGATTAACCCATCAATGACATACATTAATTGATTTATTGTCAAGTGTATAACTAACGTAGCTCTGTAAATTCCGTGAATATATATATTTTCTTAGAGAAAAAGGGAAATAATTAACTAATAATCTAATAGACTTAACACTAATGTTGTTTTCTTATGATTGTGGAATGTATAATGACTTTGCATTTTCTTTGGAAAATGTAAAAATTTTATAAGAGTATTCACCCACACGTTCATTTTTCAGCCAATCAAACTTTTTTTTTCTTGACCAACGTATATTTATCCAAACTATAATTTGAAACCTACCGTATTATTTTTTTTTTAACAAAAATTATCACGTACGTGCGTTATCCGCAATCACCAGTAATTATACACATTTCCTTGCTTTATGAATGATCAATACTAAATTTCAAGTCCATTGCACGAATCTATTAACAATGGGTGTATTTTTCGACTAAAAACTTAAAACCTATTTTGCAGAAACTGCAAACATGATAATTATTAATGATACCTTTTATTACATTTTTTATCAATTATAAAAATTTATTATTAAAGATCGAACTCATTAAAAAAATATCAGATCAACCAATCACCACCCATCGAGAAGAAGCCATATCTAAAATGTCAAATGGAAGTAACTAGTAAGTCTAAACTTATCTATGATATAACTTTGGTAAACTCTTTCAGTAAATTTGTATATTTTGAAAGGATTTGTTTTTCGTGTGTTAGTTTTTTTTGTTTTGGATCAAACCTTTTCTGTGTTATTTTATCTTGTTAAAATATAGAGATTTTAACTTAGTGGTGACGCTTAGTCGTATAAATCCTAGAAACATGTTATAAACTCTTTCTTTTATCGGGTACGATTCTCACAATTTAGATCTTGCTGCCAATTATATATATGGTCTTGAACACTGACTTGTACGCCACAAAGTTCTCAGAAAACCTTACATCGATTCTCCAACGCTATATATCACGGTATTTCTTCTTAATTTTTCAGAAATAAAGGAAATGGTGAATAGTTATAAACCACGGTTAATAAATGATGTGATTAGTCAAAATTTATGGAATTGTAATTATATTACTCGTCTTTCATAATCCGCTTAATCATATTAATATCAAAACCCATCTGGATATTATATGGCTTGCAAAGAACACCGAAGTGCTTGCTGTTGTCAAATCCATCAATGACATTTTGCCTTTTACTATATTCTCATATATTATTATTACTCATATTCATACTATTACAGCACATTCTTATCATATATAATGATCAATCATCGTCTCTTTTTCTTCACGATTTCAAAATTTAGTCCGTTATTGGGTATTTCCAGTCGTATAAGCATATCATGTAACTGGTGTCAGCCATAGCTGATCATCAGTGCTATACTTGAATCAAACTATTTATAAAATCGATACAATGCCAAAAGGAAACACACCAGTCCTATCGGAAATTTTTGTTGTTAAGGTGCGATTTAAGTAAGGAGAAAATCATGTGTTTATAGATAACCAAACAGTTTTTAGCCGAACCGTAATACATTTCTTCATGAACTGAACCAACAAGGCAACACTTATCATGCTTGCCTGAAAAGATAAAAACTCTCTATGTAGTGGGATAAACAATCATATACTTTAAAATACCAAGGAATTTGAGCATGATAATTAATATATAAGCTTTCTAATTTTTTTGGGGAAATACTAAATTTATCAACATATAATATATAGACTTTAACAAGTTGTAAACATAAAAATGAGAAATGTTGCAAAGAAGCTTGTGGATTACACTTCTAGAATAAGCATACTGAGACTACTATACATAGATATATATTATCTGTGCCTGTTTTAGATTTATATTATGTGTGCCTGTTTTGTGTATGACGCATTATGTTAGTGGGAGGAGACAAAAAGGAATGAGTGAGTCTCAAGTTTGTTGTGTGATTCGAAAGAGCTATTGACAAGTTAAAAAATTAACATGTGACTGCTGCTGTGCTACAAAATAGTTATTTGATCACCATATATGTGTGTAAAATTGTTACGGTTTGGCGATCTCTGTAATTATGTCGATCCTCACGTATTTCATTGAAAATAATTTTTCTTTTTTGAACTTTATGAAATGATTTCTTCGTTGATCGTTATTTTTAAGATTCACTTATCACATAATAGAGTATTGGAAACCTAACTGTACTTGATAGAAAAATCACTTCTTTTTCCCCCTTCTTCTAAGCATGCAACACCATATATATATTTCTAAACACAAAAATCTCAGTTTCAATTGTTTCTTTCGGTTTCTCATTTTCATAATCGTACTCGAATTAAATCTGCTAAGGAGTACATATTTGTACTAATTAATAACTCTGTAATCAAGTAGCTTTGGTTTAATGATTTAATCACATCTGTCATGTTAAAATTTGTCTTTTGTTATATATAAATAATTTTATTGCGGGTACAGCGACTAGTACAAACTGTAAAATTTGACTTTATTAAACTTTTTTTTGTTTGAACGAACTTTATTAAACTTTCCCTAAAATTTTTAGTACACCTAAATTAAGTGCAAAATTGTTTTGTGTTTTCCTAGATAAGTTAAAATTTGGTTTATGTTTTACTAGTCCTTCTTAATTATTAGTTATAGATTTATAGTGAACGTGATCATGTCGATCTTAAACGAACAACTAAGTTATATAAACTTAAACAACTTTTCGGCACTCGCGAGTTCAAAGTTTAAATTATTTTCTAAAAATCTGCATTAGATATTTTTTTATCATTATCCCTTACTAAGTGCAAGAGAATGATCTCTAGGACGGCGATTTAAAATATTGATCTATGTGCTTAAGCTTAGAATATGTGGTCAGTTACCTTGTTTTCAGTGACAATTATCCAAAGGAAAAATTTGTCAATATACACAAAAATAAATTTTAAAACAACAAATATTCAAGTTCTAGATCCATATATATTGAACTTACAGTGGTTTTTCAACCCATAGAATACACATATTTCAGTTCATATGTATAATTTTTTAACATGTATATATATATATAATTTTTTAACATATATATATTTATAATTGTTTAGACTTGATATGAATGTTTAATAATTAAAATATTCTTGTTGGATTTTAATAAGACACATAAAATCACAATGATCTTACAAAGCATTTGGGAAAATGTTATTGTTACAACTTACAACTCACAAGGGTGTAAATCATCTTAAATGGGTCCCACTAGAATCTTTCTCTTTTGCCAGTTACGCTAACCTCGCTCTCTATCAGAAATAATTTTTGTAGTTATGTTTAGTTATGAACAAATTTACTTGGTGAAAAAAACTTAAGTCGATCATAAGAATGCGTGGATCTACCGGATTCGTTCAACATTAAAACGACTCAAACTATCTAGGGATGTTTGCGGGCTTGAACCTCTAGTCCGAAGCAATCGGGGTCAAATGAGGATCAAATCCGAATCACAAAGCAAAATCGGCATTTGCTGGTATCAAACTCTACCACTAGATTTCAACTCATTTGGTTAATTACTCATTTCATGATTCCTCTACATTGTTTTTAATCACTGTGTGATAGTTCTACTATATATTCTATATAAAACTTATGAGCATTTTCGTATTAAACATCTTTGTTATACATACGCTCTGATTAAATATACTAGAATGTTTTTGTTCAACAAATCCAGTAGAACATGTATATATATGTATATAACAAAAGAGGGGGAAATTTTTAAAGCTATGGCAAGGAGTTTATTCACCGGCCAAAAAACTCAGAGAAAGGTCGATGGGACCCACTAAGGAATGATTAATTCCGCCGCTTGGTTAGTGACCGTCGGCCGACCCACCACCGTCCTACGTGGACATCTCTTCTTCCCTCATAGTAGTTATTTTCCTCTATCTTTTTACATTACAAAGTACCTTGTGTTATTTTTACCTTAGCCGCCGACACAACAAGACAAAAAGAAAGTATCACTTTAATCTCACCTTTTTTCGGGGGAAAAAAAAAGAAAAGATGTAATAAATATCCATAAAACAGATTCGATACCTCATTGTTTAAGTGGTCGGACGCCGTCTGCACGAAATTGCCAATAGACCTGAACCAAGCAGGAAGCCGAAATAAACAAGAATGTATATTCTTTTCGTATCTATAGACAAGGTTTATTTCGAGAATTATGAAACTTAAATATGTGATACCAAGTCTAATATTTAATTTAATTCAACGACATTTGATATCTGGAATGCAATGTGAAAAACAAAAAAGTACATATATTTATAAAGATCTTATATAAACGATTTTTTTTATTAAATAAAGACATATACCTCTTCTTCCTAATGTAACAGCGCAACAGAATAACAGGATTATTCCTCACCTTCAAAAGCGGTTAGCATGCGTTTAAATTTAAGAATTATTTATTTATTTTCCAAAAGCATGCGTCAACCTTAAAAAGAGGGAAAAAAATGTGCAGAGAAAACAAGCAAAACAATTCCTCAAGCCGAATATGAACATGCAATTGACACGTGCATGAAACTCGACTGAGAGACATGTTTAGAATTCGTTAAGAAAAAGAAAAAATATCATAAGAAACGTAAAACCACTGATAGATTTCTGGCAAACTAATCAAATTATAGTAAATCAAATCATAATTACCCTTCTACATTCTGTAACTTTAAATCATAGTCAGTTCATCTATAACTCTTTGTTCATGGGCCACGTATTAAGCCATAGAAAATCATTTAGAATAATTATTTATTCTCGGTTTGAGTAGAAATTTATCGTTCTAGGTCTTTAGATCACATTTAAATATTAGACCACTATATTTTTATTTTCAGATAATGTATGAAACTTGACTAATTTAGAAAATTAAACATTTTCCTCCGTTTATTCATGAACTCTTTATGGATCTTTTATCAACTTTCTAATATCAATAAAACAAGATCTTGAGATAAAACATATATTTTCTTAATTAATATGATGGAGAAGTAATCAAGAGTCTACGTCAAAACAACGGCAATAAGTACAATTTTGAAGCACAACAAGTTATGTCCAAACACGTTTAATGAAATATAATGGCATAGGTCCAAAGCATGCAGGACCAGATTGTTTCACTTTGTTATCAGTTTTGTTTTTTTCTGTATATTTTTGTGGTGGCATGTCGTTAACAACCTCTTCAGTAATACATGATTATATATAGTCTTGTTCATGTCTATGTATATGGGAGACATTCTACCTAAAAACTTAAAGTTACATATAAGCTATACACTAAATATAGATTTTAATGCGATCGACATACTCTTTAATTTTGCTAAGATAGGTAGATTTGGTTGACTGTATGTATGAATAATCAGATCGATGAGTTCGATTTCCACCGCGTGTGGGCTACTTGATTACTATATATGTATATATATTGCGTGAGAATTTTCTGTCAAAAGACTTGTTCACTCTTTCAGTTAATCGAACGATTTAGCAAAATCTAGATACCTGATGCTAAATCTAAAATATAAACATATATGTATATAAGCCAAATTTAGTGTGTAATATTAAAATTATACCCATACGCAGTGTGCATACTCTCTCTATACATGTCGCTTAAATGATATCCTGTATATGTTGAATGTTTCTACTAATATCATATAGGAATTCTTTTTAAAAATAATTTGTGTTTGTTAGTGAAGATATTAAAAAATAGTTCTAATAATATTATCCATTAAAAGAATCCTCAACTGTAACAAATTTGAAGGACAAGTGAATAGTTATATAAAACTAAATATGGGACTACAGTAGTTTCTTAATCTATCCTGGGATATAATTATATAAACATAATTCTTTGATATGTTAGAACGACGCTCTAAAAAAATATCAAATCATTTTGGTACCAAAACAATATCATAACTTTATTTTTTTTTTCATTTGATTTGTATATATATTGGTACTAGCTTTATTTATCTTCTACGTAAAGACAATAGCTCAATAGCCAACCAATAACCGCCACGTGATGGTTTCTGCTCGATTTCACTCCCTTCTCGTTGGTTCCTGTCGATAAATCATTGGAGCTGAGAAGGCCGTCACTGGGGAAGTCTTTTTAGAAGACGAATATACCCTTGACAAAAGCTGAAGGAGTGAGGGTACGTTGGTAAATCGTGAAGTTCACAAGCATGTGAAGCGGGCGGTTTGTTTAATCTCTCCCACGTGGCAAACGGACATTTTCTGTTGTGCCAGCGTGGCATGTTCCAGAATGTCAGAATGTTTGCAACATTAAAACCCGTGATCTCATTGGTCTGACGGATAACTAATACTCATCATTTTTTTTTTGGTTTTGTTGAAATATACAGAGCAGTTCGCAACTCGCAAGTTTGAAAAGAAAAGGAGAGCTAGGCCAAATAATTACAAACGATAGATTGTTATTTTTTTTTATTTTTTTTCAAAGAAACGATACATTGTTTATGTGGAAAAAGTTAATTATGCCCCAAGCTGAAGAATGTGAGAATTAGGTGAGTTCTTTTTAGATAGATACAATGTACATTAGCCTCTAATTAAAGATGCAATTAGATCAATATATATATACTAATTAAAATTACATACACTAAATTAAATTCTATTTCGACCAATTAAACGTTGGACACGGTACTATAATTTGATTGAACAACTTGATAACTTCTTAATGTATGTGTATGTAAAACCCAAGAATATGCAAAACTCTTGCAAACGTAGATTTTTTGTTTTTTTCTTGAAAATACGTATGCAACCCAAAATTTAATAATGCATCAATCAAAAAACATCAGAAGTAATAATTTTGATATCTTTAGGTCTGTTTTACTCCTAAGACATAGACATATAGAATTAAAGAAATAAATGTTAAAAAGAATAATACGAAGAAGAATGTGAAAAGAAGCGGGAGGAGGGTGACGTACGCAAATGGGGACATGGAGAAGGCCACGCGCAATTGAGCGGTCCACACTCTCTACACCTTTTATATATCACCAAATCATCAATCTCTCACTTCCTCTCTCTATCTCTCTCTTCATATTCCCCGAAACTTATAACCAAACCAATATATATCATCTCTCTCTCGACTATTATCATCTACTACACATCAATATCTCTCTGAACTCCTTCTTCTTCCTCAATCTTCCTCGCTTTCTTTTGCTTACATACGAGTAAATAACATTTGATACACATATATATATATGTGTATATATATTCCACAGAAAAAAAGAAGAAGGTAAAACTGAATTACAAGGGATTTGAAGATCAAAAGAGTCCATTCCCGCCGTCTCAACTTACACATGTGCGTGTTTAATTATACTGTTTTGTTCACTAAAACATTGATCTCTTCGCACCCCCCTTTTCCATATATATTTTCTTTAGTTCTTTAGCTTGTCGTTGACCGATCTACATGCATAATCTGTCGATACTGATTATTGAAATTTTTTTTGTATGTCCGTTATAAAATTTCAGGTATTTTCATTCCTCAGCTCTAAAATAAAGTCTTGTTAATTTGTCTATACGCAATACCCGCATATTTTTTTTCTTTTTTTCTTTAAGAAACCCTTTTAATAATTTGTATCGGAATACGACTTGTAGTTGTATATATGTACGTATATGCATATTTATCTATGAGTGTAGTAGTATAATACAGTCTTCTGTACTTAAAAATTTCCGAAATGAAGATAAAACAGACACAGACTTTGAAACCTTTCCAAGAGTTTTTGCTCAGACTTGATGATTTTTTTTTTGTTTTTGTTTTGTTATAGATGTGGAAAAAGCTGATTTTGTTTGTATTCCGTAAGACTGAATATATTATATGTAGTTGGCTAGGTTGGATTGTTTTAGTGGAATATTACCACATATAAAATAATGTTCAGGAAGAAAGAAAATATTCGTTTATCGATACATAAATGAATCATTGCCACCATTTATTCACAAACCACGTTACAACAGGAAAGCATCATTAGTACAAAGCTCTACGTTTTTCCGTTCTCTTTGAACCTAACAGAAGCTCTCATGCATGTCCTCTTTTTCCTATCTTCAACTTTTAAACCTAACTTTCATGTTCTTGTGCAGTCTTCTGGTCACTTTTTAAGATAGAGAAAAATAATAACTATGTACCTTTTTAAGTACATGTGAATTTTTTTTTATCTATGGAAAATGGTAATGAAGTCGAAACTAACGATTAAGTGAGATGATTATACCTTCTTACAAAAATAAATTATTTATTTTCTTTCATACTTCGGTTCTTCCCTTTTCTATTTCTCTGTGATCATATATAACCCCAACTCTTTGGGATGTGATACCAGCATCAGCATGCATACACATTTATTTGCGTATACGAATATTATAATGATGATCATTTTGGTGATGAAGTTGGTGTTGTGCAGAAATAATGGAATCAGTGGATCAGTCATGTAGTGTTCCTCCGGGATTCAGGTTCCATCCAACAGACGAAGAGCTCGTTGGTTACTATTTGAGGAAGAAAGTGGCATCACAAAAGATCGATCTTGATGTCATTAGAGATATTGATCTCTACAGAATCGAACCATGGGATTTACAAGGTTTCACAAACTATACATACTTAATTTAGGCTTTATTCTCTTAATAAGAAAATGTGAATGCTTTGATCTGATGAACATTTGTTTTATATACGATAGAGAGATGCCGAATAGGATACGAGGAACGAAATGAATGGTATTTCTTCAGCCACAAAGATAAGAAATATCCAACAGGAACAAGGACAAACAGAGCGACCATGGCTGGTTTTTGGAAAGCCACAGGTCGAGACAAGGCCGTTTACGACAAGTCAAAACTGATTGGTATGAGGAAAACACTTGTATTCTACAAAGGAAGAGCCCCTAATGGCCAAAAAACTGATTGGATCATGCATGAATACCGTCTAGAGTCAGATGAGAATGCACCTCCTCAGGTATTTTATATTTTACTTAATGATATTTTCGAATTAAAATAGATAGGATGATTGTGTTAGCCTACATATATTCAATTTTAGTTTTTTTTTTCATGGGGCCTATAGACTTTTTTGGGGGGTCTCATATGCATTTTTTATGAGACACATTTAAACCTTTTACCTAAAAGTCGAGCATCTTTAAGACTTATGTAAAATGTTACACTTTAATTACAAATCAAAAAGTTAAAAGACTGACTAAAACTTCAGTTCCATATATGTAGACCAAAGTTCATTTCTATATATATATTTATATTTTTATGTGCATAATATTTATTTATATTTAAGCATTTAAAAGTCTAAAAAGTTTCAACTCGTCTTGCAAGACATGACATTGAAAGGAGTTATACGTGTTCCTTCAAATCCGTTATCTAGCTTTTAGATAAGCATGTTCTGTAGAAACTATTATTACCAACAACGCAAAAAATTGTAAATACTATTGAAGGATGTGTGTGTGTGTGTGCGCGTTATATCTTGCAATCTCTCGAACTCGAATAAGTTTAATTGTAAATTTAATATAACTTGCAAATGAGTATGTACCTATGCCTATTGGTAGCTTTCTTTCTTGTGCTCTCAAACTTTTAAGGCATGCCTTTTATTGTGTCTCACTACATATAAAAGCGTAATTATTTCTTCTTTTTGTTTGATATTGTCCTAAAGGTTACTCTTGTTCACACCAAATTAATATGATAAGCCATTCCTTGTTATGATTGTGTGCGTATTGTAGGAAGAAGGGTGGGTGGTTTGTAGAGCTTTCAAGAAAAAACCAACGACCGGGCAAGCCAAGAACACGGAAACTTGGAGATCAAGTTACTTTTACAACGAATTACCGCGCGGAGATGGCTCAGCTCTGGAGCCTCTTAATTACGTATCTAAGCAGAAACAAAACATTTTTGCCCAAGATTTTATGTTCAAGCAAGAACTAGAAGGGTCGGATATCGGTTTAAACTTCATCCACTGCGATCAATTCATTCAACTTCCGCAGCTAGAAAGCCCTTCACTCCCTATTATGAAGAGGCCACTTAGCTCAACGTCAATAGCATCACCAGAGAAGAATCAGAATAAGCACAAAAGACCACTAATAGAAGAGGATGAGAATTTCGTCGAGCTAATAAGTAGCAAAAATAAAGATAAGAGGAAAAAAACATCACTGGTGACGACGGATTGGAGAGCACTCGATAAATTTGTTGCTTCTCAACTTATGAGCCAAGAAGATGTAGTTTCAGATTTTGGTGGTCACCAAGAAGACCATAACAACAAAATTGGCCGTTGCAATGACGAAGGGAGCAATAACAATGGAATAGACATTGCTTCATCGTCTTTATTGAGTGACAGAGAAGAAGAGAACAGGTTCATCAGTGGGTTCTTATGTACGAATTTGGACTATGACTTATATAGGGATTTGCATGTTTGATAAATGATAATACTATAGAAGGTGCGTAACGTATTCTATATAGGTAGAATAAATTGATAACATATATAAAGATCTGTAAACGATTTTTTGTTTCTTTTTCATATATGGATATTATATATACATTTCGTGAAAAACTGATATATGGGGGTGTGAAAGAGTGAAGATATTTATGTGTGTTGATGTGGTTATGACTAGAGATTTAGGGTTTGGTTTACATGTGTAGGATTTGAACATATCAAATCAAAGAACACCACAGGATTTTTTTTTTTTTTAAGTATAGTTTCCAAATGGGCAACACAATTGTTTTTTTTATTGCATTTTATTTATTTATTTGGTATAATAAAGATCTTATATTTCGTTAATTTTGATGATTTCGGCGTCTCACTAAATATTGGTTCTTTGTGCTTCATCTTCACTAACTCAGAGTATGGTTCAGTTTGTTTCTTGATAGTGATCCTCTAATGTTGGCTTGTTAATCCAGTTTTTATTACAACTTTGTATTCAACTCATTCGTTTTTAAACGAAGAGTTTACCAATTTTTTTTGTTTAATGCATATTTTCAATTTCACAGTATAAATCATATAGATTATACTTATTGGGTGATTAGTTTATTAGCAATAAAACATTAAAGTAGTATATATTGATATAAGTAATTAGTTAAATTTACATATTAACTCGTAGATACGATCTGTAAGATTTTTTTAATGTAAATAAAGAAGGTTCCTTGATTAGTCAAAGATGTTAATTTACAAAACTATTTACAAGTGTAGAAAGATAATCTATAATTAATTACATAGATCAATGTTGAAAGAAAGAAAAAAACACATTTACTGTATATATTGTTAATATACTAACATCAAACTTCATAGAATTAGAATTGTAAATTATTTCTAGAGGGAGCGAGCGAGTTAGATGGAGATAAACTAATTAATTGACGGTAGGATTAAAGAAATAAAAACAAGAGTTGGCCCAAAGTGGGCCCATGAGTTGTCGAGCGTGCGGTGTACAAGATGGGGAGTCCGTTGGGCATGCTTTGTCGTCGTTTCAAGGTAGCCCCTTACCCGTTTCTTCCTTTACAAAATTTCCTATATAAATTTCACTCTAATTCCTATCAAATTAAATTATTCCTTATCCTGAATCATTTTGTTTCTGTATAATGCTAAAGAATAATTGTACGCATTATTCGGTTTAGATTATACGTGGGAATATTTTGATCCAATAGCTGCCTAAAAAACAAATACAGAGTTTATATACCACAAGTCAAATTTAGACCATGCAAACTTAGAAGTAGAAGAAGCTTCCATTCACAAGGTAGATTAAAGTAAGATTTCGTTTTACTCCAAATAATTTCGTTTGACATGGTTCCATGCATGCTTTAAGTTCGTTTTGAGACGGCTTAATAATGTGTGAGGTTGCTGTATAAAGTATAAACTAACGTCTAAGGATTTCACATCACGTTAGATCTTGAGCGCATCAAACTGAATCGATATCGGTACCCTTGGTTTACGGTAATTTGATTAATTTATAATTGCTTACAGACTGATATCTCCTTCGTGGAGTTCAACCAAGTTTTCTTGTATGGACATGCTATATAATATAGGGTCTTCACATTATTAAAGTAATCTAACCAGAACCGATCGAATATTTTGAACACTATGTATAATAATATATATTATGGTACATAGTTATAGATTATTGTTAAAAAGTGATGCCAAAATCTTAGCAATGGAGATTTTTACTTGATGGTAGCTTTTGAGGGGGAGGGATGTGATTGAAAGAAAGACAAGGCTTCTGATTTGTCCATTTCATACTTAAGGTGGGCCAACTAAACCACTCTTATGTCTTTCTATATCATTTTTTATTTTGCATTATTATTTTGGGTTAAATTATTTTACATTTTTCATATTTCTATCTTCCTTTTTCCTAAAAGTTCAAATATTTTGTCGATAAATTTTAAAAAATTATAGGTGGGATAAACAGTTCACTTAAAAGCTAAGTTTACATTTCATAATATATATAAAATACAGTGATAGCATTTTCAAAAAGACAAAAACATATGCGATGGTGAATTCAGAAATACGAGAGGTGAGAGGTCTTAGTATTTTCATTCACATTTATTGCAACTAACACCATAACATACCGTTATTTATATAAACTATCTAATGATTAAAAGTTAAGTTCTGAAACAGACGTAAAAATTCGAAATCCTTAATGAAAGCTTATACGTGAACGACTGATAGTTTTAATAATTAGTTTTACAAGTGTTGCTCACGAGAATATCTAACAAAATAAAGTATTTACATATTTTGCAAAGAATGAAAAAACAAAATTTTTCAAAACTCAATTAGTGCGGAATTGATTAGAATTATGACAGAGCAACCAATTGTACGATCACAAGAAACAAGCATCTTTCCTGTTATTTAACCACCGAAGGCGCTCCACGTAGTAAAAAATAGATTGGCAGTATATGAGTATGATTAGGAACAATTACGCACTTTTAATCAAACTAATGATTAATTTACTACTTTTTGTCACTCCCCAAAAAGTATAATTCATTGAATTCGTTTCCCTGAAATATATGGTGGTACTTTCACACCTTTAATTAGTTTTTGATACAACCAGTCACATTTCTATAACCCTGGCTATATATCAAAAACTAAGATTTGTAATTTATACCGTTTTACAGTATAATAACATGCACAAGTTTTACAAAAGTGTCTGGATTGTATTTGGTCATATAAATCATATTTTATTGTGAAACTAATTTTTTTTTTTTTTTAAAGAAGGGTTTTCGTCTAAAAATATATAGTGCGCAATAATTTCAATATCTTGAAAGTTTTTTGCTTGTCTGATGATCATGCTCTTAGTTTTTGCAAACATTAGGAAAATCTCATATAGCTGTTTTTGCTGTTTATGTAAGTTCAAGCCAGAACTTCGTGATGGGTATACTATAGACATGTTATGTACGTATTATATGGTTTGCATAGACATGGGACTATATTAGGATATGGGTTAGACCCACTGACCACTTCTAACTTCTAGTCTACTCGTCCTTTTGGGGGAAAATAATAAGAAAAGTGTCTCAGAACCTTGACCAATGGGTACCCTCCAAAATATTTTGGTTTTTTGTTTTCCTCTCACGAGGCTGTAATGGGAACTTGACTAAAAAAGGGAATCGCTGTTTTGCACATGTTGTCGTCTTTCAATCAATTTCCAGACCAAACATTAATAAATAACAAAGGTTTTTGTGTGTGTGGCCAAGAGAGTAAAAATAATGATGCCAAATGCAATGATAGAGTTCTTCTATACCGTTCGAAGAGTTAATCAAATTTAATACAAGTATAAATTGCCATTTTAGTGTGAGATTACTCAAAAACTTGGTTATATTTGACATGTGAGTGAAGAAACCATGGACTACGTCGAGTGTTTATCGTCAAAAACTTGGTTTTAGTTATTAATTTATTATTATGGGGACGTCGAATGGCCAATTGAATTTTACAATCATGATGATAAATGGGCGAGTCCAGAATGTCAAGTCATCCCATAGTGGGCCAAAAGATCACCAGTTCATATATATATTTGAAGTCAATACTATATATATTAAAAATATATGCATTGTTTTTGTCAACGATCATGATTTCGGTCTTGTCAGAAGGACCAAAACTATCCTTTTTCGGATAAACCAATAGAGATATACAGGGTACTTCATTCTCGTATAGAACAATGATTTTTCCTTTTTCTTCAATTTTGGCGGTAAATAATCACTCGTAATAAGTAAGAAGTAATAACAAATACAATATTTGATTATTATGTAGTTCATCGATGCTGCATATTAAAAAAGTATTCTCCCACATTAAAATCTGAAAACATTACACAATCTATCGTTCTGTTGCTTTCTTTGGACTGGTGTGCTTAGGCTCGTGCTCCTTGATATGTACAGAGGCTTCAATTCATCGTTCTGTTTCTTTCTTTGGAATCAAAATGAAGAAAAAGGCTTACTAAACTAAAAGAGTTTCAAAAGTTTTATGGGTAAAAACTAAAGACCAAATCTCTTATGAAAATTTTCGATCCAAGAAAAAAAAAAAATCTCTTATGAAATAAACTGAACCGAGGAGGCAAAAAACGACGTTACATGAACAGCTGCTACTCTATATTGACTGTTGTAAGAGGCCCATTATAAATTACAAAAGCCCATGCTTAGATAAGTAAGTGAAGAGTCCAACAAGAAACCCAACTTGAACCAAGGAAATGGAAAAGATTTAAAGCCTATTGATGATGGAGAAACCGATCAACCCAAGTAAGCCTATACACAGACAGCATCGATGAACTACATAATAATCATCCAGAGTACAGGAAACTCGTCAACTTGATCAAAGTGGCAAACTTCACAAGATAGGTTACAAGCTGTTTTTAGGTGGAGATTAAAAGTCACAAACTTCACAACATAAACTTATTTTACATACACAAAACAGAAATTAGTAGCTTAATGATGACAAAAAAATACAACTTATCTAGTAAAAAAAGATAATCTAGCAAACCCATAAACCAAAAAGAAAACAACACCTAGCCACAGATACCTCAAAACAATAAACAAAAACCGAGCAGCAAAGCTCACTATACTCTCTCCAACTGAAAAATCTCTCCTTGAAGAGGTTCCATCACAGTTTCCCTCAGTAACGACATGGTTTGGTTCCTTGTACTCCAAACTTAAACCACAATTCACAATCTCACCTGCTCCATCTCTCACTTCAAATTCGATTGAAGCCTCTGTAGGAACACATTTATGATGTTCTCCGGACCCTTCTACATGGTTTTTGAGGTGTGAGCAATTGGTGTAACCGATAAACACATGGTCCGAATCAATCTTGCGCGGCTCGATCCAACCTCCACCAAGAATGCAGCTGAAACGTGTACACTTCCCGGTTTCGTTTTTGAACTCGCAAGTGCACTCTATTGAGAAACGGTTGATATCATCTTGACTATAAGGGAACGAGACAACAGCGCATAGAGCTATTGTCGAAAGCCTGTTATCACACCAATGTGGCGGTAACTTCAGCTTTAACGAGGATCCAATAGTGCGGTGGTTAAACCATGAAGGGACTTCGCTCCCTGGAAAGGAAGTAATGATCAAAGCTTCTGAAACACTGCCCTGCGAAAGTAACACATAAACAAAAAAAATATCATAAACTGTTATAGAGATTCGCTTAGACAAAGTTAAGAATGTGACCTCTTTATAGCATCTAAGCGCATCTAGCTGGCTTTTCCTTTGTGCGTATGATGTGATACTATTCTTTGCAGCTTGTTCCAGATTGTTGCAGTTGATGAAAATGAATTTAGAGTGAACCTGCTCCATAAGCTTAATACGGGCCATGGGGGACGCCACTGTTTTCAGTTTCTCGCAGCCATGTGCATCTAAGATCTCTAGATTTGGTGGAAGCAATGGAATTGATGTGAGATTCTTGCAGTACTTCAGGTCGAGCAATTTCAGATGATGTAGTTGACTGATGTCGATTTGCAGATTGCTGATCATATCGTTACTGCTTAAGCATAGACGCTGCAATGAGGATAGGCCGTTCATACCAAGTCTGTGTGGATCTTTTAGTTTTGAGCTATTGAACCGCAATATCTTCGGCATTTCTGTAATTGCTGTCCCGTCGAGCAACAATATCTGCAAGCATTTCATGTTTTCAATGGGGATTGGAAAAGTCTTGAGCTTTGAACAACCAGATAGCACCAGTTCTTGGATAGCTTTCAGCTTTCCCAGGCATTCTGGAACTGCCCCTAACTTTTTGCAGTCTTTCAAGTTCAATACAATCAGTCTCTGGAGCTTCACCATGTTTGCAGGAAGTTGACTTATGCCAGTTCCATCTAAGTGTAGAGTTTCAAGATTATCTGAAATCCCCTGCAATTTCTGAAGCTTTGAGCAGTTGGTGAGGATGAGAGTTTTCATAGAGATCAGATTCATATGTGGAAGAACGCGGAGACTCGTGCATCCTCTCATGTTGAGGAAAACAAGACGTTTCATACGTTTCATCTCCTGGGGCAACTCCTGCAAACTCGTGCAACCTTCAAGACTCAATCTTTGGAGACTTTCAGCATTTTGCAACCCTGACAACTTGCTTAACTTGATTGAATGGCTAAGATCAACCCACTTTAACTTCGGTGTATCCTGCAATGAACAGTCAGAAAAGCTAAGCAACTTTGATCTAGTAAGCTAATCAAACCATGACGGTGAAACCTAACTTAGCCAGAGACACACCTTAACACCCTCCCAGATCTCTTCAATCTCGCTGTAAGGAAGGTTAAGGTCGGTAAGATTCTTAGGGTTGAAGTCTTTTGGAAGTTTCTTCAAAGGGAATCTCAGCCAATAGAGATAACGTAATTCATCCAACGGAAACTCAAGTCCCTCAGGGAAGTTTAGTTTGCAGTCAGCTTCGCATTCTCGATGGCAACAAGAATTATAGAATTTGAGATACCTAAGATTACGCATCCCGCTGAAGGTGCATTTTTCCAAAGGAAGTTTTTTCTTCAGTTCCGACATGTCGAGAAAAATACCTCTCACACTATCTGCTCCCTGCTTAAACAGTTAAAAGAAAAGAGAAAATAGGTTAGACGTTTCTTGAACAGTCAAGTGCTAAGTGAGCTTCTTAATTATCATGGAAAGAGAATTTTACTACAGTCGATATCAAAGGTTTATCTTACTGCTCTTTTCTTCAGCGCACCAACAACGCCTTTATGGCTCCACAGCCTACACGACCCTTGTGAACCAAGTTCCTTGCCAAATGTATACAGTAAATCATGCATCTCCACTCGTCCACCAGAAATGTTTGTAAAAAATTTACTGGAAAGATCTTTTATCTCACTCACAGCATCAATGGACTCAGTGGCACAAGACTCCACTAAACACTTCACGTAATACTCATCCCCTGATCTAAAGAAACAAGCGACATCGAGAAAGACATCCTTCTGAAGCTGACTTAGTCCATCATAGCTTATCTGCAAGACATTTTGTATAGTCTTGTTGGGACTTTGTGCCAGCTTGCAAAGTTTTCCTTCCCAGTGAGTCTCGTCTTTTCCATTAAGCTCAACACCCAATATCTTGAGAGCTAATGGATTACCTTTAGCATAATCCGAATACAACCTAGAAAGATTCATGAAGTTTCCCTTCGGAGTACAGTGCTTACCACCAAGGGCATAATAGCTAAAATACTGAAAGCTGTCTCTGCCACTCAGCCTCAGAACCTCATATGTATCATCAACCTTCCCCTCGATCACCGACTTGTCACTCGTTGTGATAAATATTAAGCTACCTCTCTTAATCCAGTCGCATTCCCCGAGAAGAATCTCTATCTGTTTCTTGTCACTAACATTATCAAGAACAACAAGAGACTTCTTACTGAGTAGGAGTGCCTTCAAGGATTCAGGTGAGAGGTCAGTGACTTGTTGGCTCACATTATCATCCCTCAGCAACTCTCTCATGAGTATGTTCCGATCCATCCTGCAGTCTTTCCACATTTTACGGACATCATGAAGAAAAACACAGCGGAGGAACTTGTGTTGCCACTTCTCATACAACATCTTCGTCAAGGTGGTCTTACCAATGCCCGGCATCCCAACAACACCAACCGTAAGAGTACTCTCGCACTCGAAATCTAACTTCTCTTCCAATTGCTTAAGACGTGTTTCGATGCCAAACAGAGGAGGCGAGTCAAGAGCAGCTTCAGAAGGATCGTCAATGTGGACATGAGCTTCAAAACCCGTCGAAACATCAGAAGATAACACCTTTATTACTTCCCCTACAATTTGACTGATGTATTCACCCTCATCGCTGCAACACAAGTGAAAAGAAGCAATCAGAAACTTTAATAGCCAAAAACAGAGTTATGTCACATGCTTTTTATTTCACTTGGCGTCCTTACCTCATTTCGGTTAAAGTGAAGCCTAACTTTTTGGGTACTTCCTGTAAAGCTTCTTTCCACTTGTCCAGCTTATCACCTTTACAAGTCTTAGCCAGTTCCCAAAACTTATCACCAAACACTCCTTTAAGGTTTTTGACATCGTCCGTCTCCACCTTGTAGAAGATAGGGATGACTACAAGCTTGCCCAAGTCGACGCACTCCTTGATCTTCTCCAGCTCGTTCAAGCACCATTTCGACTCCGTATACAGTGTTGAGAAGATTGCTAGCGCGATTCTAGACTCTTGGATTCTGGAAAAGAGGATGCTGAGATCTTTTCCTTTAGTTTCGTGTTTGTCGATAAAGACGTTGATTCCATCCTTTCTCAAGGCCTTCTCCAGGTGGCTGACGAAACCGTTTCGCAGCTGTTTCCCTCGAAAGTTGATGAAGACTTGATGCTGCGGCGTTGCTTGGACGGAGGAAGAAGCCACCACCATGATCAGATGATGGAAGAGATATCCTTTTGCAATCATGATAAACTGAATAAATTGATTGGTCAAAAAGAAATGATTTTTAGGAAACAGCCAGGAAGCTTTGCTAAAGTCAACTTCATCTCCTAATGGAGTCAACTTTCTTCTAGCACCTCACCACCTTTCACGCAAATCTCTCTGAAAAGGTATGTGATCTTTTATCATTCATTCTAATGGATTCTTCTTTTTCTCTCCTTAGTATCTGTGCTGCTACAATAGGATTCTTCACGATTTTGGGTACGTTACTATTTTTAGTTTATAGCAAATTCAGATCCATTCCACAAAGGGAAACAGTGGATTCTTCTTCCTCTGCTTCATCTACTCCGTCTTCCAATTGGAAAGACCAAGTCTTGGCGACCTCCACTCCATCAAGTGGAACATCTGATGTACACGCCGTCTACATCTACTGTGCAGAGACATTACACTACTCCTTCGCCAGCCACCTCTCCGTGGATTTCCGCCGGAAACGTATTGCTGCATTTGTGAATTGCAACAGGACTCTGGAAGGAGCTAGCGCTTCTGTGGTGGTTCTCTCCAAGAACTACTTGTCCTCCACCTCATGCCTGGACAAGCTCGTGACGGTTCTTCAGTACCGGAGGAAAACAGGCCAGCTGGTGGTTCCAGTGTTCTACGGCATTACTCCAACAGATGATGTTGCGGTGCCGGAGCACGACACGGCTCATCGGATAAGAGAATGGAGTAGCGCTCTTCAAGAACTGAGAGAGTTACCAAGCCATCAGTTTAGGTAAACAAGAATATCTACTTTCTACTTTATTATTCATTAATGTTTTATTCGTAACGGTTTTTATACTAATCAATGCAAACAGGGAGGAATGTAACGAGTGCCAAGTCGTGGAAGAGATTGTCAAAGATGTGTATGAAAAGCTCTTTCCCACGAAACAGATTGGAATCGACTCCAGGCTGCTGGAGATAGATCAGTTGCTTTGCAAGCAACCGTGGGGTATCCGCCGCGTTGGAATTTGGGGTATGCCTGGCATTGGCAAGACTACACTTGCTAAAGCAGTTTTCGACCAGATCTCTGAAGGATATGAAGCTTCTTGTTTCATCAAACACTTTGACAAAGCTTTCAATGAGAAGGGGCCTCACCGTTTGTTGGAGGAAAATTTTGGAAATATTTTAAAGGAACTGCCTCGTGTATGCAGTAGCATTACAAGGCCTAGCCTCCCCGGGGACAGATTAAGCAAGAAGAGAACTCTTGTTGTTCTTGATCATGTTCAAGATGCTTTAGTTGCCGAGTCTTTTCTCGGAGGGTTTCATTGGTTTGGTCCAGGAAGCCTAGTCATCATAGCCTCCAGAGATAAACAGGTCTTCCGCCTTTGTCAGATCAATCATGTGTATGAGGTTCAGGGGTTGAGTGAGAATGAGGCTCTTCAGCTATTCTCTCATTGTGCTGGTGGAATAAATATAAGAGAACAAAATCTTCGGGAACTGTCAATGGAAGTGATTGACTATGCTAATGGAAATCCATTAGCTCTAAGCTTTTACGGCAGAGAGCTTAAGGATAAGAAACTGTCAGAAATGGAGACGACATTCCTCAAACTCAAGCTACGTACTCCATATGCGATTCATGATTTATTCAAGAGCAGCTACAAAACACTTAATGACAACGAGAGGAACATTTTTCTGGACATTGCTTGTTTCTTCGAGGGACAAGATGTTGACTATGTGATGCAACTGCTTGAGGGATGTGGTTTTTTTCCAAAAGATGGGATTGATGTTCTTGTGGAGAAGTGTCTGGTGACTATCTCAGAAACCAGAGTGAAAATGCTTAGAATAATCCAAGACTTTGGCAGAGAAATAATCAATGGAGAATCAGTACAGATCGAGAGGCGTCGCAGACTGTGGGAACCTTGGACCATCAAATTTCTACTTGAAGATGAAAAACATGAAGCAAATGGATATCCCGTAGCAACCTGTAAACGTCCTTTGGTATTGAGATATTCTAAAATTTTCATATAGAACTTAATTGCTTCCGGAGATGAACGAACTTCATGGTCTTTATTTCTGCTAACCTTATATTTCAGGGCACTGAAGACATCGAGGGCATATTTCTGGACACATCGAATTTACTCTTTGATGTGAAGGCTACTGCTTTTGATAATATGCTTAACCTTAGATTCCTGAAGATTTACTGTTCCACTCATGAATACCAATATGGACTCGGCCTTCCAAGAGGACTTGAGTCTCTGCCTTATGAGCTAAGACTTCTCCACTGGGAGAACTATCCTTTGAAATCCTTGCCACAAGACTTTGACCCATGCCACCTAGTTGAACTCAATATGTCTTACAGTCAGCTTCAGAAACTTTGGGGAGGAACCAAGGTAGGCAAACTCATATCCGTTCTTTATACATTCTTCCAACTTTATATTAAACTCCTTTTTCAACTTAATTTTGTGTCCAGAACCTCGATATGTTGAAGACGTGTAAGCTTTGTCATTCCCAACAGCTGACTGAGATTGACGATCTTTGTAAAGCTCGAAATATCAAGCTGATTGATCTCCAAGGCTGTACAAAATTGCAGAGATTTCCATCCACGGGCCAATTACTGCATCTCCGAGTTGTAAATCTTTCAGGTTGCTCAGAGATCAGAAGTTTCCCAGGGGTTTCACCTAACATTGAGGAACTACATCTCCAGGGAACTGGCATAAGAGAATTACCAGTATCCCTTTTGGCCAAAGTCGTCTTATCAAATCAGCATCTTGACAAACTTGTTTTGCTGAATATGAAAGATTGTTTTCATTTGCAAAGTCTGCCTCACATGGTTGATTTAAGATCGCTTGAAGTCCTTGATCTGTCTGGATGCTCGGAGCTCAAGAGTATACATGGATTCCCACGAAACCTGAAAGAGTTATATCTTGTTGGCACTGCCGTCAAAGAACTTCCAAAGCTTCCTTGGAGTATAGAACTCTTGAATGCACATGGTTGTATGTCTCTTATATCAATTCCTTTTGGTTTCGAGAGACTTCCTAGGTATTACACATTCAGTAATTGCTTTGCTCTTTCTGCACAAGCGGTCAGCGAATTTGTAGTTAACGCTCTGACTAATGTAGAACGCATCGCGAGAGAGTACCAGCCGGTACTTCTCTTTTTCTCTGTTTCTCTCTCTTTGTTGCTCGCACACATTTTTTGTATCTAATTTATTTTGGCTTGCGGCAACAGGAACTCAACAAATCTCTGGCGTTCAGCTTCACTGTGCCTTCAGCTGTAAGTAAAAAGTTCACTTATGATTTGCAACCAGGTTCTTCTGTGATGATACAATTGGGTTCTTCTTGGAGAACCACGCTCGGCTTTGGTATTTTAGTCGAACTTTCATTTTTGGAGGATTACCAAGAGGCTAGTGGTTTTGGCATTAGTTGTGTTTGCAGATGGAAAGACAAGGAATTCATCTCTCATAGGCTGGAAAAAAGCTTTCATTGTTGGACTCCAGAGAAAGGTGTTACCAAAGATCACATGTTTGTCTTCTATGATCTCAATATGCATCCGAGTACCTGTGAAGAAAATGATCCCAGTATATTGGCTGATCTAGTCGTATTTGAATTCTTTACTGTGAACAAGCAGAAGAAGCCTCTAGATGAGAGTTGTACAGTGAGGAAATGTGGAGTCCATGTGATTACTGCTGCAAATGGAGATGCAAGTTGTGACATGACTCAACCGTTTCCGTCCTCCTCGGGTTACCTGCAAGAGAGTTTTGATAATGAGGTTGAAGAAGTGTTGAGTGTCATCTTCGATGTCTTAGACAAGAATGATAGAAATTTGTTTCTATATATTGCGTGTCTGTTCAATGACGAGAAAGCTGATTTCCTGACACCGTTTATAGCAAGCATTGGCTTGGAAATTAGTTCTAGGCTCAAGTTATTAGTCAATAAGTCTCTCATACATATATCTCCCTATGGTATTATAGTGCGGCATGGTTTACTTCAGAAAATAGGTAGGGAGATCGTCCGTAGACAGTCCATGCTGGACTCCATGTCACCCGACTGGAAATACGACGTCTTTGCAAGTTTCAGCGAGGAAGATGACTGTAATAACAAAATCAGCAACCTTCTTGCAGAATTCAAAGGTAAACTAATAAGTACGTCGAAAGACAAAATGAAGGGAAGCAAGTCGGTCACCCCAGAGCTTGTACAAGTAATAAGAGAATCGAGAGGTTCGATTGTCGTGCTCTCAAAGAACTACGCCTCTTCAAGTAGGTGCTTGGATGAGCTGGTAGAGATTATGAATTGCAATAAAGAGTTGGCTCAGAAGGTAGTGGCGATTTTCTTCAATGTGGTTCCTTCTGATGTTAGGCTTCAGATTGGAGACTTTGGAAGGGCCTTTGAAACCACATGCACAGGCAAATCAGAGGATGAGAAACAGAAATGGGCGCAAGCTTTAGCCGACTTAGCAAATATAGACGGAGTTAATTCTCGCAAGTGGTATGTTCTGGTCCCATTATTTATTCTTGAATATCTCTCAGATTAGTTGTTCCTTATTGAAATTTAATTACTGATACCTCTCGTTTATTGCTTTTGTGCAATGGTCTTTCTCCTTGTTAGGGATAATGAAGCAAACATGTTCGAAAAAACTGACGGTGATGTTCTGGAGAAGATAGATAATACAACATCAAAGGATTCTGACTATATGGTTGTTGAAGATCATGTTACAGACATTGGTTTTTGGTCGGGTTGGGAATCTGAGGAAGTGAATAAAACAGCTTTGATCTCGGGTTCCATAGAAAAAGGTAAAAGGAGTACAACAACTGTTTACTCAACTCTCTTGGCAATTCCAAAGAAGTACCTTCATTCTCTCTCTGTTGATATTTATATTTATATTGTGTGGTAATCACAAGATGTCACCCATTTTAATGACCTGTAAGTCCGTTTGTTTGGTGATTAGCAGGGGAAGAGATAAACGCAACTATGGTTGCTATGCCAGAAGAAGGGAAAGTGATAAGATCCGAAGCATGGAGTCCTACTTTTCTTGATCGAATCCCCTTTGCCGAGATTTATTCTGGAGAAATTCCCTTTGCCGAGCTTTATACTTGAGTAGGAATTCCTCAATTGTTTCCTACTCAAGCTACGTACTCCATATAGGATTCATGATTTATACAACAGCAGCTACAAAACTCTCCTAATGACAACGAGAAGAACATATTTCTGGACATTGCTTGTTTCTTGGAGGGACAAGATGTTGACTATGTGATGCAACTGCTTTACGGATGTGGCTATTTCCACATGTTGGGAATCTTAGGATTGATGTTCTTGTGGACAAGTGGCTGGTGACTGTCTGGTGACACGTAAAAGAATAGATAGACAGGTATACGAACTTTCTGTTTAGTATATACAGTAGAACCAATTATTCAAATAATCATTAATCATAAAACTGTTGAAGTTTAAACAAACTAAACTATTATGCAAGATCATGAAATAACTTTTGCTCAGGTCCAACCAAATACCTAGGAATTATCTGGCGAATGAAATGTTAGATCAAGAAGAATGCGAACATTCATTACTGCACGAACCTTGCAAGATGAGTTAAACCGCAGTAGGTTGCAGAGTGCAGAGAATGTTTGATTAGAACTTTCAATTGCAGAACTGGTCTAAGTATGTTCTTTATATATTTGAATGGTGTTTATAATTAAATCCATATGGGTAACAAAACTCAACCAAAGAAATCCGAGACAGAAACCAAAACCGAAGACAAGAAATTTAAAATGCATAATAATGTGGAGGTTCAACCCTGAAGACAAAGATTCTACTCGATCGAGAAAGGTATAAAAAAAGATTATAGTAAATCTCAAGGTTTCAAAACAAGGTCTGAGCAAAAATCCAACAAAAGCGAACAATTTCATCTTGAAGCTTTCTCTCCTTAATCTTGCTTGGCGGCAAGAGCAGCAGCTTGACCTCTGAGACGACCAGTTCTCCTTGCAGCAATAAGACCAACCTTTTGGCCGGGTGGTGCATCACGACGAACAGTACTCGCATGACCAATATGTTGATGGTTACCTCCTCCGTGAGGATGCTCGACTGGATTCATAGCCACACCACGAACCTTAGGCCAGCAGTTTCTCTTGACACGGTACTTGTGGTATGCGTTACCTGCCTTGAGCATAGGCTTCTCAGTTCTTCCACCACCAGCAACTTGACCAACCATAGCCCTGCATCCACTTGGCACAATCTTCTTCGAACCAGATGGCAACTTAATCCTATCAAAATCATTCCCAATTCACAATTATGAGAACCATTGATTCAACTTATACTGTAAGCATTTCAAATCCAAATCAACTCAACTAGCCAAACGATGAACAATTCAGCAAAACCTATTCTATGCAACAGTCATCTGTAACCTAACGCAATTATCGAAATGATCAACGAGGACTCTCATAATCGTCACAAACCTGCTGGTGTCGTTGTCAGGGTTGTGAGCAATGACGATAGCGTAATCACCAGAAGCTCTAGCGAACACACCACGATCACCAACATGGTGCTCGACGTTGCAGACAACAGCTCCTTCAGGGATAGATCTGAGAGGAAGCACATTTCCGACGACGAGAGTTGCTTTCTTCCCGCAGTATAGAAACTGTCCGGTGTACATTCCTTCGGCGGCGACGAAGAGCTCCTTCTGCTTCTTGTAACGGAAAGGATGACGGAAGGCGACGCGAGCCAATGGAGCACCACGTCCCGGATCGTGGATGATCTCCGTCACGACTCCCTTGAGGTAACCATTTCTCTCGCCGAAATCGAGGCTCCTGAATTTGGCAGGACCTTTACGGTGGTGAGTGTGGGACTTGAAGACTGAACCCGCTCCCTTACGTTGAGCTCTGATCACACGACCCATGGGTGATGATTATCTCCTTCGTCTTCTTCTTCAGTTTTACGGCGAGAGCCAGGGGGAGCTAAGGTTAAAGCTTCTTCCACGCGACAAATATCAGGTTTTATACTTCAGTCTCTCAAAACCCTAGTGAGCTAAATGTGGATCTATCTTTAATGGGCTTTCCAAGTTAAAGCCCAAAATAAAAATACCGGGAAAGTCGGAGATTTTGAATCCTTGGATCAGTCAAATCCATCGAATAGTAAACCACGACCTTTTGGATGCACCCGCACGCATTGTATAACAGTCTCCTCGTATTCCGTTTTATTTTTTTTTCATTTTATCTTTTTTAAAAAAGAACAATTAAATGGAGATAAATTAGTTACGTAATAAAAAAAAGGAAGAAAAGAAGAACTTTTGCAATAGAGGAGTTGTCTGTTTGTGGAGCGTCAAAGTTGAAAAAAAAGCGACAGCATAAATCATCCACCCGCTCCTTCTTCTCTGGCACAAACACGCTCCTCCCACTTTCTTCTTCTTCTTTCTTTCTTTCTTTCTTCGTCTCTCTGTATAGCTCAACTAATGTTCTTCGATCTTCGCGCGCTCTGAAACGTTTTTTGTCTGGAATCAAATTGTCTCGGTAAGCTTTCTTTTCCGATTTTTAGCTACACCTTGCAGTGTGTTTACTTGTTCAAGCAAAGTTATGGATTCTGGTCTTGTTTCGATTGTTAACTAACGCACGTTTGGGTTAAATTTCAAAAAGATTTATAATTATAACCGTAGTAGCTCTCTCATTTTCTTCTTATTTGAAATTTTTTTAAAAATAATAATAAGAAAAAAGAAATAACAGAGAGGGTGAATTTGGTCCATATTGGGAAAGAAATCAATATTGTCATTCATTGTGAAAAAACAAAAAACAAGAAAAACAAAACGGTCACTGTTGAGTTTATAGCTTTGTAGGCATAAATATTGCGAGATTTGTTGTTGTTGTTGTTGGTGATATAATTTCGAAAGCTACATTTACGGAATCGTTTGAAGATTTTTGTTTCCTTTTTTTTTTTGGATGTTAGTTCAAATTTCAAATACTTTTCTCCATGTAGGAACAAACAGTCGGTTTCTTTTTTGTATTTTTTCTTATTACTACTAGGCTTGAATTTGTTCTTGCTGTTTTTTTAAAAAAAATGGATGCACAGTGAAGGAGCAAAAAGAAAATGGACGGTCGAGGTTGGCCATGGAAGAAAAAGTCTTCGGACAAAGCCACGACCGAGAAACCAGTTGTTGGAAACGAGTCAACTAATGTTTGTTCTTTGTCCTACTTAGCATCTCTCGAGAATCAGGTTAGCTTTATTTTAGACTAGACTAGAGCTCTGTTCTTTATTGTATATATATCAAGCAATGGTCTTAGTGCTCACAAGTGTCTCTTGTGTGGCAGGAGAAGTGTAAAAACACAAACTATGTTCAGATAACTATGGATTCATACACGCATTTGAGTAGAATGGAGGATCAAGTCAAACTGTTTGAGACTGAAGTTAAGGATCTTAATGAAAAGCTCACTGCTGCACAATCAGAGTTAAAGACTAAAGAATGTTTGATTCTTCAACATGCCAAAGTCGCTGAAGAAGCTGTTTCAGGTAAATAAAATAACCTCCTTAAGTCACAACTATCATGTTTCTTTGATTACAGATACGGGGCCTGAGAGCATGAAATATTCTTGTTCTTTGTATTAACATGTGGACTGCTTCTTTTGCTCTCTAGGATGGGAAAAGGCTGATGCAGAAACTCTGGCACTCAAACGTCAACTTGAATCTGTTACACTCTTACAACTCACTGCAGAGGATCGGGCGTCGCATTTGGATGATGCCCTGAAAGAGTGCACGAGGCAGATAAGGGTTGTGAAAGATGAGAGTGACCAGAAGCTACAAGCTGTGGTTCTTGCTAAGACCAATCACTGGGACAAGATCAAAGCAGAGCTTGATGGAAAGATCGATGAATTGAGCCAAGGGCTTCAACGAGCAGCTTCTGACAATGCATCACTCACTAGGTCGTTGCAAGAGCGATCAGAGATGATAGTAAGGATCAGCGAGGAGAGGTCTAAAGCTGAAGCTGATGTTGAAAGGCTGAAGACTAATATCCAATTGGCTGAGAAGGAAATTAGTTCGCTCAAGTACGACGTTCACGTTGCTTCAAAAGAAGTGGAAATCCGCAACGAAGAGAAAAACATGAGTTTGAAATCAGCGGAGATCGCAAACAGACAGCATCTGGAAGGAGTGAAGAAGATTGCAAAACTTGAAGCAGAGTGCCAGAGGCTAAGAGGGCTTCTGCGGAAGAAACTTCCTGGTCCTGCTGCTATGGCTCAAATGAAGCTAGAAGTTGAAAGCTTAGGCCATGAATTCACAGACCCTCGAGCACAGAGAAACATAACTCAAAGTTCCGGTCACGGTGCAAAAGATATATCTGCTGATCATAAGTGGGAAGAGTGCAAAAGAGAGAATGTACATCTCACAAGACGTACATTAGAAATGGAAGAGGAGGTTCAGACACTTAAAGAACTTCTCGCTTCCCGTAACAGTGAGCTGCAGGTTTCGAGAAATGTATGCGCTAAGACTCTTGGAAAGCTTAAGGTTCTTGAAGGAAAGATGCATATATTTAACAATGAGAAGAGTGCTTCAAAAACAAACAGCAGAAATCTTTCTAGAAGTCCATCCAATGGTCATGATAATCACTATCCGCCTAGTGTCACATCGGTGTCCGAAGATGGATTTGATGAAGAAGGAAGCTCCTCTGAGTGTGGTGGCCCAGCAACCTCAGCAGATTTTCATAAAGTGAGAAAAGCAAATGTTGATGCTTCCTCAAAGCCTATTTCTAATAAGCTGGAGTTAATGGATGATTTCCTGGAGATTGAAAAGTTAGCAGCCAATGATCCAGACGGAGCTAACTCAGCTTCAAAATCTTGCAGCAGCGCCTGCAGTAGTAAATCTGTTGACAAACAATCCGCCAGTAAGTACAGTGAGCAAGATGATACAGCACTTGATCAGCTGTTAACGGTTCTGCGTTCAAGAATCAGTAGGGTATTTGAATCTCAAGAGGGCATTAGCATTGAGAAAATTGTTGAAGCCACGAGACTTTCGATCCAAGAGATGCAAGGATCATCACTCAAACAACTCTCTAGTCCTCTGTTTGAAGTAGCTGATGAAACTCTGGAGAAACATGTTTTGTCATCTCAGGATGCTGAAAACAGCAAAATTGTGCAGAAGAACACCATGGAACAGGATTTGGAAGCAGCTGTTTCAAATATTCACCACTACATAAAATCAACTACAAAGGAAGCAACACAATCTCAGGAGATGCATGGTAGTGGACTCAGTGAAAGCTTGGAGAATTTCTATTCACTGGTTAGTAAATATTCAACCGGTGAATCAAGGCTTTGTGACCTTATTCTAGAACTCTCCCGCATTTCGGTTCTAGCTAGTAATTTGAACAATGGGGCTTTGAGTCTCAAGCACCATAGTAAAGAGACCTCTGTAGCAGAGAGCAACAACAAGGTTACATTGCTAGATTCTGATCAACTGGGAGACACATTTGCTAAGACAGAGGATCACCGTGTAGATAACTTGATCAATGTCCATGAGATGGATGATTCATCATGTAAGAGCTTGCTGAAAGAGTTGGTACAGCTCAAGTTGGATAAAGAAAACATTGCAGTAGAATTATCAAGATGCTTGCAGAATCTTGAAAATACAAAGGCGGGGTTGGAAGAAAAAGAGCTGCTCATATCAGAGATGAAATCACAGCTTACTTCATCGACAGACCTCCAGAGCTTGGGAGAAACTCAGCTGAAATGCGTGACCGAGTCATACAAATTTCTGGAATTCCGTGCCAAAGATTTAGAAGCTAAAGTGAAAAGCTTGGAAGAAGAGATAGCGAGACTTGAAATTGCGTACTCCACAGAAAAGCGTGGCCATGAGGAGACTCTAGCTAAATGCAAAGACCTTCAAGAGAAAATGCAAAGGTATACTACTGAAATATATAAACCAAACAACTGAGAAATAGTTAAACCTTCCGTTGTGAATAGTTTGCTTTACTAATCTTGACTTATACTGAAGGAATGAGACTTGCAGAAAGTGTTCAGCATCCAAAATCCAACCTAATCAGGTACACTTCTTACTATTCTCTTCTTGACAATATTTGCTTTCGCACCTGTTTTGTTTCATCAACTATCCTAATGCAATATTTAGCAATGATCCTTTTAACTGAAATTTACAATTTTCTTGTTGCCAGGAGAAAGACATAGTATCTGCAACAGAAAAGCTTGCAGCTTGCCAAGAAACGATTCACTTACTCAGCCAACAATTACAATCCTTGCAACCTCAGAGCAACCACGATCCCAAATCTCAATCTCCTGAGAAGAAGCTCCAACACCACAAAACCTCAGAAGCAACACCAAACTCTACAGTACTAGATGATCATATCATTCAGCAATCACATTCTTTTAGACACACTGTGAATCCAACGGTCCACGCGATCATCAAGTCTAGCTCGGTTTCTTTATCTTCTAAAGAAGACAGTGAGAAGCATACGCGCGGATTAGGCCGTTTCTTCTCCTCTAAACCGAAGAACAATGGACGTTAAAAAGCTAGGAGATAACACACTCAATATCTTCTAGTTCGTTTGATCTTCATCTTCCTTCTTTATATGTGTATATGTCTATGCGTTTTGAGTATGTGAGAAGAGAACAGTTTTTGTGAAGATCAATCTTTCTCTTATTACTCACTCTGCACAACTAGACTTGAGACCTATTAAAAATTAAATTGAATTTACTGAAACTAGAATTTTGCTACAAAACCGAACGCAGCCAATTTTGTTTGTACTCGATTGCTACATTTCTGAGAGCAGGAACAGAGTCATTCTTGTCATTTCTAAATATCTCAATGCATAGTATTCAAGACAGCATCATGAAAAAAACAGTCTCTGTAAGAGGAAGTATATTGCTAATTATTGTCAACAATAATAAATGTATGTAGGTGGAAATTCATTAAGTGGTAATACTCTACCTGGTCAATGAAGAATATATTGAAATGATGTTCCCGTTAAGACTTTGAAAATTTGGATATACTTGAGAGTTGAGATGATAACGAATAACTTGGAAAATTTAGTCAAATGTAAGACACTCTACCGATTTAATCAAAACTCCAGAGCATAAAAATATATTGTAATTAGTATTGTCAACAACCTCTTTGTCAAAAAAAAGTCAACAACCTCATAAATAGTGTAAATACTGACATCAAATGATTTAGCATTCTAAAAGTTTTTCGTTGAATCCATTTTGAAACTCAATTTCTTTCTTCGCAGGGTTTAAATCTGAATGTGAAAATCAATGGAATTACTCTACCGGGTTAAAAAAGCAAGTTTTTCTAAGAGGAGCTAGCATTGGTTTGTATTAGTTTCCTATGTATAATGTTTCAGACAAAATAAAAATAGTAACGTGAGGTCCATGCAGCATAAAAACAATAATGTAAGTATCCAAATGGAGTTTTTTAAAAAATATATAAGAAACAAAAGTTTGAAAACGGACAGAAAACAGATAATGCTCATCAATGTCAAGCAGACAGGTATAAACTCAAAAGCAAACTGAGGGTATGGGCAAGCCTGGGTTTGTACCGACAAATGCTTTTTTTTTCTTATTCTTCTTAATGGATTTAAAACTCTTTGTATAAAAGAATCATTTATTTGGTTGTGTTCTTCTGAATATGATACTCAAATTTATTTGTGTCGTTTGGTAGTCTTGTTTAAAACCAGAATACAGTATATGATAACTGTGTGCGCTTATTGGATTAAATCGCAAAATTCATATATATATATATATATATGAAACAAAGAATAAAGAAGAGGACGATTAGAGTCAAGATAGGCGAGACATTGTGGCTTACATGTTCTGCCTTTCAAACAACAACTCATCTCTCCAAACCCATTTTCAAACACACACATTGTCGACTTGTTTCAATAATATATCTTGAATAAAATAATCAATTTAACAAACAAGATTGAATAGACATATACGATGAGGAGGGGGAAAATATTGTCTGAAAAGTAGATAATAATAATAATAATAATAATAATAATAATAATAATAATAATAATAATAATAATAATAATAATAATAAGTGTTAGATGTATATAACTTTAAATAGTATATGAAAAATTCTATTACAATAGACTATGGAAATAAATGATAGCAATGATACAAAATATATATTGACTCTCTCTTGTAAAAACATTGTCTAAAAGTAGATTTGTATAATAATGATAAGTGTTAGATGTATATAATTTTTCATAGTATATGAAAAATTCTTATTACAATAAATTATGGATATAAATGATAGCAATTATACAAAAAAAAAAAAATATATATATATATATATTGACTCTTTGTACACAATTTATATATCTGAATTTTGTATGTTTTTATATACGAATCTTTGTCCAAAAAAAATCATATACTAATCAAATTAATCATCATCTTTTACTTTCCAAAATATTAAAGGGAACAATATTAGTCTATTGGATATTTTATATATCATTTCAGTAAAAATACGAAGTTTTTAAAACAAATATGGTTAGTTACTCTCAAGCAGCGATTCTAGTATATATATGTTCCACCCACGTATGTTGATAGACAATATTGCCAGATTTTTTTTTTTTTTTAGAACTAAAACCTACGTTTTCAGCGTCGAGTTGATGTCAGTTAATCCGAATGATCATATGAACATAATTTATTCTTAATTTGCCATGCTCAGTTAGTTCAATTGTCCAATGATGCTTTGTATATTATTGTATATATACGCATTGGCAAATCTTGAAGTCGGGCATAAGATTTACGAATATGTGAGTTTTATGGTTGAATTAATATATATATATACAAACGAGACAAATGGAACAATGGAAAATCATGAAAACGACTCAGAAGCAATCATCGAACCACACCTAAACAGAAACTACTATCGCATTTACTATGTTCCTATATATGATATTATTAAAATTTACTCACTCGTAAATTTCATATCGACGTCTACACTAATTTTATGCGAATCTATAAATTCTGCAACCATTTACAAAAAAAAAAGAGACAAACATAACTGAACCAAAAAATAAACCAATTAAATTTTTTCGACTATTTTTAAAAACCTCAATTAAATTTCGGAGTACATTTTTTCTAATACACCCAAGTCAAAAACAAATACTGTATCTACACCGAACTGAATGTTTCGATTTTATTGTTCATAACTAACTTCATATAATGAAATTCATCAAAAAGCAATACATAGAGAAGATCGCTCGTTTCCCATTGGAGGGAAATAACGGATTAGAGCGAAGAGTTTGCTGACGACGATCGTACCATTAATGATCAGTAGGAAAATGGATTACAATTTTATTTCTACTCAGCTGCAGGCTTCGTAGATATTTAGTAGTGGAACCGATCATTACGATTTGCCCAGATGTCGTAGAAACAAGATTGGAACAAAAAAATGGTAAATCGGTAATGTTTGGCCAATTAGGGTTGATAGAAATGTCTGAGAGAATATCATCGTAGGAAGAGGATGAAAGTTTTGCCAACATGCATTTTCTTGATATTTTGTGTGCGTTTTATTTTGATATTATTTGCTTATACAACTTACAGAAAACAAAATAAATAATTGGTATTTAGTAAAGAAATTTCCTTATGTTTGCATACAGACATATAAAACCTGGCAGTCAAAACATTTCTTTCTGTCAAAGTAACTCCTTAATTTATAGTACTTTCTACTAGATTTTAATCAATCATTCTTTTGTAATCTTTTTTTTTTGTCATCCTTCTTTTTATAATCTAAAGTTCAATTTTTTTGACGAAAAGAAAATTAATTTAGTATATTAATTAACATGAAAATAAAATTTCTTGATTTAAAATTAATACAAATAAACTAGCTATTCCTCTCAAGAACCAACGGTCAACAATACACGTTGACTTAAGGGAAAAGTCGCCCACCCCCCACCCAAGCTAATATACCAAATATTTAAAATAAAATAGACAAGACCCAGAAAATATATATCTAAGAAAGAAAAAAAAATTTCCAAGAGAGTGGTTAAAAAAACTGTTAGATATATTAATATAGCCACAAATCTTGAGTCGATGCTTGACGCGATGCCCGCCATTTGCTTCCGTTTTCTTAGCAAAGGAAAAAACCTAAATCCCATTTATATATTTCTTATTCCTTTTTTTCGATATTCTTGATAATAAGTTTGACGTTTCGGTCTTCGGAGTCTAGAGTGTGGCAAATGTGAGCAAACCCTTAAGAACCTTAAGGGAATCATAATCTCGAGAGATTACCAATTGAGCTAAATCAGTCTCTCTCGAGATCGATTTCTATCTGAACATGGAGATGAGTGATTGAAAGACGGCTTCATCGCAAGGGATAGTGAGACCCATGTCGTGCTCGAACCCAAACTCTTCCTCGGCTAGTTGGAGGAGTGTCTGAAACTCAGGATGAGCTAGCCATGAGATTGGGACCACGTAGCGACTCCGGTATTGACCAACGTAGACCGGGAAGTGACCTTTTGGCACGTCGCTGAAGTAGCAATTACCTTGATTCTTTTTTCCAAGACTTGAGCATCTCTTCAAGATTTTCTTTAGAGATGCTGCTTGAGATGCTGCCACTTTGTTTGACTTCTTTATCGCCATGATTGAAATTATTGAAACCTTACTTGGTTAGAGAGATAAAGGAGAGAAAGGTGAGCAGAGAGAGTTTCTTATGTTTGAAGAAAAGTGTGGATGTGAAAGTGGTGGGAGGAATGGGAGGGGTATATAAGGGCGCAATGAGAGAGAAAACTTGGAAGAGTTTATTAAATTAATAAGAAAAATCATATATATAATATATATGTTTTCTTTTTACATAGATTTTTAGGTTTACTTATGACTTTTATAAGATTTAATTTGTGACTAGGTTATATGTATTAAGAACACAACAACGACTAATTCATGCAGAAACACATGAAGTGTTTTCCTTGGTGATCAATCATATTAACGCAAACCACAAACCCGCGTAAACCTATATATACAATCCGCGTAAGATAAAAAAAAAAAAAATCGCATCAAACTCAAAGTAATTTTTTATTGTTACAAATCTCATTAGAATCCAAACACTTTTTTGATACAACCGACTATTTACATGGTTAGTTGTTATTATTAGTATATTATTTAAAACCCATTGTAGGGGTATATATATGATAACCAAAAATATAATTTTTCTTTTTTTGCATCAATGGAGAGCTTTCTAATATACCATGGATTGCAGATTTATGTTATTTTGAAAGCAAATATCACGTGGGATGTAGGAAACAGGGGTAAATTTAGAGACAAAGCCATAAGGGAAATAGGGGGAAAATGTGAAAGAATGCATACAAATTAAATAAAATTGAAAGTCATATAAATAAGGTAGGGACTATAACGTTACCCTACATTGTCTCCCTCTTGTGTTTTTTCATATAGGCACAATTCTTGAAATTAATACAATTAGTGTCCGTTTTCTCTCCACTTTATATACACTCTTCTTCAAGATTTTGTCTCTACTGAAACTTCCAATTTTATTACAACTAATATGTACATATAAATCAACGAAAAAAATAGTATGGCCGTTAATATATTATATACCCGTTTGTCATAAATTGATTCCGTTGCGAAAGGGATTACGGACGAAATATGTAAGGGGTGTGGAACCAAAGTACGTACTTGCAATATCACATGTCTTTTGCTACAACTAGAACTAGAATTTGCCAATACTTTAATATTCTTTCTCATTTCTTCTTATCTATCTACAAATTAATATGAAATCAATTACACAAAATGATTGTCATTCGATCGGTAGTTTTTTTCTTTTGTTGATTGAAGTCAATAAACCAATTTTTATTGAGAAGCCATTGGTTATTCCGAGGTTCATATGGCAGTTATATATATCTGGTGTCCGATCTGAATTTAAATTTGAAATATATATCGACAACATCAAAAAATTTAGTCCCATTCGAAAAATCATCTTAAGTTCTTATAATTTATGTTACGATTGATTTTGGTAGGTTTGGTTAAAGTCAGCTTGGTTCAGTTCTTTTTGACAGCTGGGTTTTCTTGAAGGTTGTAAAAAATTGCGCTTTTTTATAATATATTCACATTTCAAATATATATGTATATATAGTAATAATATAAATATGTAAAAAGAGAAAGGTATAGCTAAGAAATATACTCCATAAATTGTCCCCATGTGAAAATTTGAAATGAAAACAAATGCTTAGGTTAGAGCCTAATCTTTTGTTTAATTGATAGTATCAAATCCATGCAAGTTCCCATCTGATTCCTCCGATGCCTTGTGTTCCACGTACTTCTTTCCTTTTCTGTTCAGCTTTTTTTTTTCTTTTTTTTTTTGTCGTTTCATTTCAATCTGCTGTGAATCAATCAGCATCATCAAATATTTTCACTTTGGCTTTGTGATAATTCCAATCTAACTAATTGCAAAATTTCCGTGGTAGAAACCCTATATCGTGTATAACTTGATAGCCAAAAAAAAGGAAAATCTAAAAAGGTGATTGAAAAGGACTCTTTGGCAGTCTCTACAATATTTTGTCATCTAACCGACTTTTTTTTTTTGATCAGGTGAACATAATTTATTTGTTTATAATGGCAGAACACATAATATATGTATTATAGACATGTAAAAGCTAAATTTGAAGGCGAAACATCAACTAAAATATGAACGTCTATCCATTATTTATATGTATGATGAGTAACCAAAATAACTTCTGTAACATCTTAGGGTACATATGACCGTATGAGTAATCAAGAAGTGGCATTATATGTTCTTCTTCTGCTTATTTAAACAAACACAGGAGATATATAACAAAATTCACATATATAGCTAATCACATTTCTCAAAAGATGAAGATTGTTAATTCTTATATTTAGAGATATCAGAAAGTTATTACACGTGCAATATTTAGCTTCTTAATTAAGATCTGTTTTCAATTATCAAATAAACTTTTGAAAATTTGTGTTGTATCTTGAAGATTTTAGGATATTTTAAAAAAATAAATAACGACAAATAGAAAGAAAAAAGAAAGAAGATCTTTCGGTCGACAAACAAGAAGAGAGATTAAGAGTTTGGCTTCAACTGAAGCATTAAACAGGCGAGGGATTGTATCTTCTTAACATTATATGAAAAACGTTAAAGATGACACTATTGGTGAAAAGAAAAGAGAGCGAGAAAAGTAAAAACGAAACTCGAAACGTCGAAGGTGGGATTTTTGTCGTATTTATAGAATTTAACCTACAAAGAAAGAAAACAAAAATAAGAGATAGTGTGTGTAGGGACAAAGGAGCAGGAGACAGTGAGAGAATTAATCAGGTGGAAATGAAATATATAATGAAAGGAACAACACTTGGCTGTCCTGAATTGGCGCTTCTGTTGTGGTTATAACTTGTAGACATGATCCCTCACACTCTTCCTTGCCCCACAACCGATTCATCATTAACCCACTTTTCCAATTATTCTCTTGAGCACCAAAATTATTCTCTTGACTATTAAGTTATTAACCCAAAATATGACATATCCGGTATATATATACGTGTTAAGAACAATGATCCTATCTATTGTTTGATCGGATTTGTTCTTGAAAATGATTCAAAACCTTCCTAAATTTTGAGAGTTTTTCATATATATTTTTACAGTCTTTCCATTTATTATAGAGTTATTTTAGGTATAATAAGTACAACTAAGGGGAAAAAACTTCAATATACCTAATTTATTAATATTATAGTTTTTTAGGTCTATAAAAAAGATTTTAAAGATTATAGAGTTATTTTAGGTATAATAAGTTCAATCTATTCACTACAAAAGGATTTAGATTTTAGAAACATGCTGAGTAATGTTTTTACCCGACTTGGTATGCAGATTATGATTCGAACCTTACTAAAGTAAATATATATCTCAACATCCATATCCATTACTAGTAGTTAGGATAAAAAAAAAAACCAACTGGCTTATTCAAGCTCACAATTTGTAACCAATTTAGTATATATATATGGGTCTTTTACATAGGGAAAAAAAATATATATATGTTCGCCAGTGTATTTTGATTATTGATTTTACTGTTTTACGTATAGGATAGTCAGTAAAAGCCAGCAGCCTTCGCATGTGGTTATCTGTCAGTCCCAACTGATCTCACATATTAGAGAATATATTACGTACCTTGATTGTATTTAGGTTGCGTGTCAAAGTTAATGTGTTTTAGACGTGGTATTTTAAAATACTAACAGACAAATGCATATATTTCCATTTAAAACAGTCATGCCGAAAAGTTGAGTTTTGTGACCTTAAATATGAATCCTTGTCTAAACTAAAATTATATGCTTTTGAAACTCAACTTATAATGTCATATTTTTTATACCTTCGACAATTACATGTCTAGAAGACTAGAACAAAAATAACACACTCAAAACCTTTAGAGAATAGTACAAAAGAGGTTGATTTTGTAACGTAGGTTTGATGTGATGTAGTTACAAGGCAACGTCACCTATCAGGAGAATTATATTGGGTGATAATTTTTTTTTTTTTGGTTGTACTTAAATTTTTATTCGCATTCCAAACTACAAAAGGGACAAATCCTAACGACAAAATGTTGAAATACTATCATAATTATCTTGAAATAGTTCTTTTCACAATATCACTATCCCTACAATTTCAATTTATATTAAAGGGGCCGGTCGACAAAATGCATAAAGAATATGTGACTTTATTTTATAAAAATCTTAACATAGAGATATTTTTATAAAAATCTTAAATTATAGATATTTTAAAATAAAAATATCTTAAAATAAATTTTAAAAATCTCCATGTCCTCCTAAAAATTTAGTTACCACTATAGTAAACTGGACAGCTCTTAACGGCAATCTGCATCAAAAAAAAAAAATAAACTAAGACTTTTAAATTTTTAATATATAAAAAGGATGTCTTTCCTCAATGAAATTTCCTACAAACTCAATTTCCTATCCAAAAAATTTAAATGGGATAGCTGCTAAGACAAAATGCATAAAAAATCATGGGGATAATACCTCAACTACCAATGGAAGAAATTAACAAAAATAAATAAATAGATATATATATATATATATAGATAGATGTTTTCAAATAGATATAAAAATGTCTGCTAACTCCACAAAAGTATACAGCAACTAAAGAGAGTCAGAGAAGAGTTGCTCATATCCCCTAAACACTGTAGGATCCATGTCTGCAAAAATATATATGCCTCTCCCATGTGGCACTTATCTCCCAACAACAACTCAGCAAAATCATTAACACCACGAGCTGACATATACTCATCTAATAAAATTTGAGCCACAAATTTGATTTTGGATGATTTATTAGGAGAGAGTTTTTTTCTCTCACCACCATGTTCCAAGGCCACTAGAGTATAGTGCATTTCTCTTCTGTCTTTCAACTGATTACAACTCTTTACAGTTTTTATGTCACATTTGATGTGAGTCTCCTCTGATAACTGTCAATGTCACAATATGTACTCCAGTTTCTCCTTTCTTAGGAGAAAAGAAGTGAATGTGTTTATTCTTCCAGATTTAGAGAGACTAAAGAAGTCACTTCAAGGTGTTTCCTGTTTCTAAATGCCTGAAATTGCTGGATACTCTCATGTTCTGTGAATGAAAATGACCAGAGGAGAAATTATTTATTTCATTATTTGTATGGGAGGCAATTTGCCTGTCGATGTCACAATAATGGAAGAATATTTTGATCCTTTCTACTTGTGTTCTTCCACTGATTTTTCTTCTATACAACGAAAACATGATTGATTCGACGACCAGTGGAAAGTTTGATTTTAATGATTTGGCTCCAAACGGAAGAAGAGATATGCGCAACTTCTTTTGAAATACCAAGTCAAAACATATATTCATGTCTTTAAGTTTAACATTCTTAAAGCATGATTTTTTCCTTTGCAAGTATGACTCCACAGTTCTGGAACGTCCTTTAAGTATATTTAGTACTAAAAGCAAGTGCAAAGAATTGCATCTAACACTGTCCAGATTGAAAAATGTTGTGCTCTTGAATCTACATCATTATTGAAATTAATATGCCTAGGAAACTAAACTTTCACATGTTTTGTTACGTTGATAGTGTTTTTCAGAATTTCATTATATCAGTTGATACTTGCTAGAGCATGAGATCCAGACTTTCTGTTTCTTTTTTTTGTGCTATGAAGCATGAGATGGAGACTGCGATGCTTGTAACATAATCTACCAATTTATGCAAATCCAGAGACGATACCAACAAAGAAGCAAAAACTTTGAGCAATCAACTTTACTTATTCAACGCCATGATTGTACAGAGTTACCAGAATGTCAAATCTGAAAAGATAAGAATCCCATAGGCCATAGCAAATTAAGTACGGCTACTATGTCGAAGATCGTCTCTTTTGCCCAGAAGTGAAAGATAGACACGGAATCAGATATTTGAAGCATTCAAAGCCATGACTTTGCATTGTTCATTTAAGGCCAGAAGCTGAGCTTCTTTCTTGTCAAGAAGAGCAGTTAGCTTCACGTTCTCCTCCATTAGCTTTTGAACTTCTACCTCTTTCTGCGCCTTCTCGCCTTCCAGTTGTGCCGATTTAGCAACCAGCCTGCTTTCACAACAAAAACACACATGAGAATGGATTCGGTAATGTGAAAAAAAGAAGCAATTGGATTCAAGTCTCAGTCAGTCAAATCAACCGTCAACCTACTGATTTTGCCGCTCTTTAAGCTATCATAGACATTGGTATACACAATCTGTACCTTTGTAACTGAAGAATCACATGCCCGTCTCATCATATACATAAAATAGCTTAGAGTTGCATACAAAAGAGATGAGACTGACCGTGCTTCGATGGTTTGGAATTGCCGCTCGGATGAAAGAAGTGTTTCTAAAACATTGGTGGAAGTATTGACGTAATTTCTAAGTGACTCACACTCTGCCTTTACACGACGGAGCTCCTCTTCATTCTCAACAGCTTTTTCTCTATCTCTCCTACTATCTTCTACCAGTTTCTTAATTACCTCCGCTGTTTCGTCGAGAACAGCTTTATTTCCATGTAAAATCCGTTTCATCTCTTCTAACCTCAATGACAAATTCTCGATTTGGACTGTCTTCCTCCTAATTTCTTCCTCACCCATAATTACCTTCTCCTTCTGAAACGACGTTTCAGATTCGGCCGCTGCGACCCTCCTGAGAAGAGACTCCAGCACATCAGCAACCATCTGTATGGATTGGAGCATCTTCCAAGTATAAGCTCCATCCTCTATAACCAAGGAATCTTGGTTCTTGCTGGTTCCAGCAAACGTATCTTCACCTGGATTATGAAAGCTCAGAAGACTGATGTCCTTGGTCACTTCAGAAACTGAACCATCATCTTCTAGCTCTAGCTGTTCAGCATCGAGTGAGCCCGGAACGGCCAAGATTCCAGCTTTTGACCTCAAATAGCGTAAGCTTGCTGCAGCTGATTTGACCCTGTCTAGCAGAACACCTAACTCCTCAGCTTGTAAATTATAATCCACATCCAATTGAACAGATTTCATCTCAAGGGCTTCTCTTGATAATGAATCATGTGCAGCCATACTAGTATCCCGGCGTTACCAGCTATTCCCAACCTCTTTGTCCAGAACTAAAAACCAAGAAAACTTCTTTCAGCAATAATATAAAAAGAAGCTTTAGAATCCAAAGTAAAACCGAAACAACATTATCTAGTTGGTTGACCTAAACAATAAAGAATATCAAATGGGGATCATAATAATGCGTTAAGTAAATAGTCTCTCGTTGACTGAGCAAAGGACAATGATTGATATGAAGATCAAGACAAACAACTATTTTAAAATAAGCTACACAAGATAAGTGATCTAATAGCAACAACAACTACAATTATTACACATAATCATTCCAGGTCTGGAAACAATTTGGGCTGTCTTAGAAATGATAATTGAACATGAATATTACCAAAACTAGTGGTGAAGAAGATACGGCGAAACTAAAAACGGTCTGAAGAGAAACCGTGATTGTCCTTGGGAATTTAAAAAAAAAACAGATCGAGAAGAAGTTGGCAAATCTAGCATGCAATCGAACAATTTACGGCAAACATAAAGATCCTTACAATTTTTAGAACATCGGGTTTCAGGATTTGGTCCGGCTGATTCAAGTCCGTCGCCGATTGGCAGAGAATTATTACATAGACTCGGATGTTTTGAATTTTGAGTTCGAGAAATCGGAAAAGATTCTGGACTGCATAATTAGATTCAGACCCATCATAATTAGTGTCGGCTCAGGTTATTAGATTTCAACTAATGGGCTTTCAAGCCCATATAAGTCATAAGTTTTGTCGGCGTGTTGTTTATTGACAGATCAAATACCCAAACTACCCCTATCGGGGTTTATAAACAATTTAAGTCCGCCCTAAAAGACTCAAAAGAGCACCAAAAGTAAACGAACCTCTCTTGTTCAGTCCGTTCAAACAGAAACACAAAGAGAGATTTTTATCGTGTGTGATATAAGCCAAGTAAGTTAGAGAATGGAGGCAATCTACGAGGAAAATCCTTTTCTCCGGAAGTATCAGCCGTCGGATATTAAGATTGCTTCGGAATTGCTAAAGACTTTGCTGCCTTCCTTATCCAAAGACCTCTGCACAGACTGCGTCCATGTTCTCTCTAATCGAATCCATTCTCTTGACCCAGGTTACCATTATTCTCTTTCTCCCTTCTGTTTAAACCGAAATTTTGGGTATTTTTCCATAATTCGAATGAAAGAAACGGAGAGAATTTTGGTTGTGTTCTGAATTTGCCAAAGTTATTACACTCTTGAGTCCAATTTGATCATTAGTTTTTTATTTTATAATCTACACGTATTTCTCACCTAATCCATAGTATAGACATGGTTAGTGATTAAGGAAATAAACTATATATATATATTCTTGAAATTTCTATATTGGGATTTTTCATCTTATGTGTAAATTTGTGTTCCTTCCTTATTACAGAGCATTCTAGTGGTAACACAGAGACGGTTGTTGGAGAGGATAAATCTGGTTCTGATCCGATGGTGGAAAACATGGAATCTGGAGAAATCGATCATAATAATCTAGAGGATGATCGTGATGGCAAGCTTTTTGATTCTCGCTCGTTAGCTAGTTTGGAAGCTGCCGGTGATATTAATGCATTGCCATCTCAACCAAATGCTTCTGAGACGGCGAGTCCTAAAATTTCTTGGGCTGATATGGGACAAGAGGATGGGCTCCAAGAGGAAGAAGAGCAGAAGGTGACTGAACTAAGCACACTAGACGTTGATCCGTCTCCTTCCGTTGGAGACTCGACCAAGACTCCTCCTGAGAAGCGTAAATTGTCTAGGGAGGAAAGAGAGCAATATCGCTTTGTCAACGTGAAGAGAATGAAAGTGTTTAGTTTTTTTGAGAAAGTTAAAGGGAAACGCGTTGATATCCTCGAGGGACTTGAGCTGCATACCGGTGTTTTTAGTGCTGCGGAGCAGAAAAGGATTGTTGATCATGTCTATGAACTACAAGACAAGGGTCGTAAAGGAGAACTTCAAGGTTAGTTAGTTTTTAAGCATGTAATTTATGTCAATTATGGAAACTCTTAACGTAAACTTTTTTCTAATTTCGAATGTTGGTATCCTTTTTTTTTCTGGTACATCTGTAGAACGTACTTTCACTGCTCCGCATAAGTGGATGAGAGGCAAAGGAAGAGTTACTATTCAATTCGGATGCTGTTACAACTACGCAACAGTAAGTAACGTCTTTCTCTCTTTTTTTTTTTTTTTACATTTGATCAATTCTAGTGAATGTAATAAAGAGTTTTTGCTTTGTATTTTGGACAGGACAAAGCGGGAAACCCACCAGGCATCCTTCAAAACGGAGCTGTCGATCCAATACCTTCTCTTTTCAAAGTAATAATCAGAAGGTTGGTCGGGTGGCATGTAATTCCTCCAACTTGTGTACCGGATAGTTGCATCGTCAATATATATGACGAAGGTGATTGTATACCTCCGCATATCGATAACCACGACTTCCTCCGACCTTTCTGCACGATCTCATTCCTCAGTGAGTGCGACATACTCTTTGGATCAAACCTCAAAATCGAAGGACCTGGTGAATTCTCTGGTTCTTACTCTATACCGCTTCCTGTCGGGTACACCTCTCTATAAGCTTGCAACACTCTCTTTGATTTTTTCCTACTGAAGTTTCCGTGGCTTACGATTTTTTTCTTTCACCTTTCTTATTTTTTCAGATCAGTTCTAGTGCTTAAGGGGAATGGTGCCGATGTAGCTAAGCATTGTGTACCTGCGGTTCCCCAGAAGAGGTAATTTTAGTAGGAGCTGAATAAATTGTATGGTATCGTTTGCTTATATCTCTTATTGTTTATTCTGTTTTTGTGTTTACTTGGTTCTGGTTTTAGGATATCTATCACGTTTAGGAAAATGGACGAGTCGAAAAGACCAGTGGGATTCATCCCGGAACCTGATTTGCAAGGGATCAAGCCGTTACCATACGAACAGACCACGCCGAGTACTCCTGCCATTAGCTCTTCACGATCGAGCAACGACCAGAATGGTAGTAATTACAAGAGTCGAGGTGGACATGGAGAAGTTCGCAAGCATCATGAGTCGAGAGGTTATCATCGCTCTGAGAGTCGAGAGAGGTCTTCATCATCAAGCCGAAGAATAGGAAATTCACAACACATTCCTAACACAGCTTATAGACCCAAGGTTAATAATAATACTAGCTCCGACAACGTCCAATTATGAATTTGCTTTCTGTTTAGTTTATTATTTACGTTTGTAATACGAAATTTAATTTTGATTATACCACATAATAAAATTAAGAAATAATTCCTAATAAACTATGGTTGAAACTAAACATCGTTAGTGAAATCAGAATATATGATTAGCAATCATGATTATATATTGTCAACGGTTGTTTGGTTGTTTATTTCGTAATTGCGCAAGTATAGTTACTATGATCAAAAGGTTTTTTTGTTTACATTTTTTGGTCATATAATTTTTAATCACAATGCTAAAAAATTTAACTATGAAAAAATTTAATCACTAATCGCTAGATAGCATTTGATCACTACAACTTATTATAAGAATATATGACAATTAAAGGAACAATATTTGGTTCCTAACATAAACTACCTACAAAAGATGTTTTTAAGATACTAGCAATAGAGAAGGTAAACTAAGTATTGATCATAATTTTTGTTTGGTTTTCTTGAGATAAATTCAATTCATTTTTGTTGTTGTTAACTTCTATCTTTTTTAATTGATATCGATATGGCATAAAACTATATACATTTTGTTAAATTCAGATTCATATTTTTAATTATGTATTTCTAGATGTCTTTTTGGTGTACTTTTAAATCTTGTTAGATGTTTGTAAAATTCGCACTTTATATTTGAAATATTTTGTTTTATGTGAAACTTTAACTGTAACCCATTGAAAAAGTTGAAGATCACCATTAAAGCTAAATCGGTATACGTGTCAAAATAGTTATCGATAAATAGATTCGAGTATATCTCTACGTAAAATGGAAACAAAATCATGTATAATCCTATTGAAAAGCCGAAAATCTACCACCAAAGCCGAGTTAGTATACGTGTCAAAATAGTTACCGATGTAGATAGATTCAAGTAAATCTCTACGTAAAATGGAAAGAAAATCGGGCAATTATATACTAGATTTGGTCAACAAAATATATTTATTATCCTTTCTTACTACATTTGATTTTTTTTGGGCACAAAAAACAAAAAACAAAAATTCTTTTGTGCACTAATGAAATTTGACCATTTGGACTTTTATATAAAAAGAAAAGAACAGACCTTTATAATAATAAAAAAATTGGACCATCTATATATATAACTCGGCTGCGCAATTTCATTGCATTGATACGCTCTCGTGTTCTTAAGGTTCTGTCTCTCTCTCTCTTCAGAGAGAACATAAAAAAAAGAAAAAAAAAAAATGAGAGGGAAAATTGCGTAGAAGAGAGAATCGGACATAATCGTTTTCCTCGAGGTTGTTGTTGTTCGCTTAGAGAATCAACGAAACCTTCTGAACTTTCTCTCTATTTTAAATTAACAAATTTGATAAACCCTCGCTACTCTCTGACCTATCCACCACCTTGGGCTTTGCCGTTAGGGATCGTCGCGACTGAGGGAAAAAATAAGCCTCTTCTGGGTGCCAGAGAGGAGGTGGTTGAAGCGACTTATACAATTCCTACCTCGACGGAACCCTAAGACTGCCTTTCGGTTTCATTTTGGGGTTTAGCCATGAGTCCAATTCAGAATTTTGAGCAACACTCCCGTCGTCTCGTGGAGCCTGACCTACGTAACATCCCTCACTCTCCTTCCTCTTGTCTTCTTTATATCGTGGCTTTGCTGTTTGTTCTCTGAGGAAAAAGCTTTTACTTTATGATTCTGAGGAATTTTTGTTTGAGTCAGTGGGCAATCAATTTTACTTACTGGAACCTTCTTTGTTTGTTTTGTTAAATTTGTCCTTTGTAGCTACTCAGACGAGGCTTGAGATGGTAATGGAGGTCAGGGACAGCCTAGAGATTACACATACGGCTGAGTACTTGAATTTTCTTAAATGTTACTTCAGGGCCTCTTCAGTGATTCTTCTTCAGATTACAAAGCCTCAGTTCATTGATAACCATGAGCACAAACTACGCAACGTTGTCGTTGAGATCCTCAATCGGCTGCCGCATAGCGAGGTCCTTCGTCCCTTTGTTCGAGACCTCTTGAAAGTTGCGATGCAGGTGCTCACCACAGATAACGAAGAGAATGGGCTTATCTGCATTCGCATCATCTTTGACCTTCTTAGGAACTTTAGGCCGGCATTAGAAAATGAGGTTCAACCATTCTTGGATTTTGTTGGCAAGATATACCAGAACTTCAGATTGACCGTCAGCCATTTTTTCGAGAATGTCAAAGCGGAAGAGGTGAAGCCCGTGGAGATATCTACACCATCTGATCAGTCGCTGTCCCTTACTACACATTTCAGGAATGGGAAGATTAACCCGAGTACGCGTTCATTCAAAATAGTCACTGAGAGCCCCCTCGTTGTTATGTTTCTTTTCCAGCTCTATAGCAGACTTGTTCAGATTAATATTCCCAACTTGTTGCCCCTTATGGTTGCTGCTATATCTGTCCCTGGACCTGAGAAAGTGCCTTCGCATATGAAGCAGCAGTTCATCGAATTGAAGGGTGCTCAGGTTAAGGTGAGACAATGGTTCTCTATCACGAAGTAAATGATAACTTATTTGGATGGCAAAAGAAAGATTTCATTAATGCCTACATTGCCTTCTTGTTTTGCCTTAATTATTTTGTTTTCATGGGATAGCTTATTGATTTGTAGTGTTTGTCTTCTTCTTTTGTTCATCTGCAGACGGTTTCTTTTTTAACTTACTTGTTAAAAAGTTGTGCCGAATATATCAGGCCGCATGAAGAAAGCATATGTAAGAGCATTGTAAATTTGCTTGTCACCTGCTCGGATTCTGCATCTATCAGAAAGGTGGAGAACCGTCTGTTCCTTTCTATTCACTATATTTTCACCTTGTGACACAATCGTTGTCTTGCAATTATAGATTTGTCTTTTGGTCTATGAAATGCAGGAACTATTAGTGTCACTAAAGCATGTACTTGGGACGGATTTTAAGAGGGGTTTATTTCCTCTTATTGACACTCTCTTGGAAGAAAGGTATATTGCCTTTTCGCCTTTCTGAATTTTAAAACTTTTACACCTGTCAGGAAACTGTTTTTTGGTATCAAGTAGACCTTTTTTACTGCTCACCTGCCGTAGCATCTATCAACAAATTATGACTTGTGTTATCTCTTCGCTGTTTGTTGTGTCAGGGTTCTAGTAGGAACGGGGCGAGCATGCTTTGAGGCTTTGAGACCTCTGGCTTACAGCCTACTGGCCGAAATTGTTCACCATGTTCGAGCAGATTTGTCCCTTTCTCAGGTTCTTCCCGTTTATTCTGTGCAAGTGGTTTCTTATTTTAGCTTCTGTTTGTTTGTTTTTTTTTGGTTATTAATTTGGTTGAACGAGTTTTAAGTTCTGGAACCTATGCAAAATATTGTCATTGGATTCTATAGTAAGTGATACTAATGTGTTCCGGTACACAGTTATTGCTATGAATCTGTAGTTTTGTGGTTGAGTATAAAAAAGAGTCCTCATCTTCACGGTCATATCAACTGCGATAAGAAAGTATTCGGGCTTTCTAAATATGTTATTTCTTGATTCTAGACATGCAACCGGAAGCCCCGAAAATATTCTGACAGAAGAAGATTAAGAATCTTATGAATACAAATTACAGCATACTGATCTATCTTTCTTGCCAACCTCAGACGCCCCATTTTTAGATTTTTTTGCCGAGTCCATTATCTGCTCTATGGGCGATCTTCCTCTTACAATTCTTTTTATTTGACTGTTAACAATGTGGCAGTTATCGCGGATCATCTATTTATTTTCAAGGAACATGCATGACTCTACCCTCTCTATTAACATCCATACAACTTGTGCACGACTGATGTTAAATCTGGTAAAGCTATATATATATATTCCTTCTTCTTTGCCTTATTTAAATTTGATATATTACTTAACGTTTATGTGGCGTAATGATCTATCCCCTGTGTTTTAATTGTTATTTTGGTAAAATTTAATTTATGTTGGGTTCAGGTAGAACCAATATTTGAGAAAGGTGTTGATCAGCAGTTAATGGATGAAGCGCGGATTTTGTTGGTATGGCTTCGCCCCTGAGAGCTCATTTTAGAATTGGTTGGCTGCTCTAATCTTAACTTATTTGATTCATCATCTGTTTATAGGGACGTATCCTGGATGCCTTTGTTGGAAAATTCAATACCTTCAAGCGTACTATTCCTCAGGTAACACGATTATGTAAATATTTGAAAAAGATGTTTTTATTCCCCAATTCACTACCAAAATTTTCTGTTATGTTATATTTTGAGTAATCTGGAACCTTTAGCTACTCCGATTGTCAGTTCTTTTATTTCGCTGATGTGTTACTTCGTCTTGCTTTCTGCTTCATAGCTTTTAGAGGAGGGTGAGGGAAAGAATCTTATCACTTTGAAGTCGAAACTTGAACTTCCTGTCCAGGTAAATTACATACTTTCTATGATGGCTGTTTTGTCTTAGCAAGTAGCCAAATTATCAGCCAATGTGAGATTGTGTTCCACTGTTTTTTATTCAAACTTGCTAGTTCCAGTGTTATTTTATCCTCTTAAATAGGGACTCTACATTCTTTTCTAATTTTGATTAAATTTAGCTGGAATATATATATTCTAAGCCGTTATTATATTATTTTTGCCGAAGCATTATTGTCTTAATAGATAATGTCTGATATTTACTTTAGACCACGCTGGTTGCAGGCAGTTTTAAATTTGCAGGTTCCTGCCGAACATTCCAAAGACGTGAATGATTGTAAGAATCTGGTCAAGACACTGGTGATGGGTATTGAATCCTGACGTTTCACCTTGTGGATCAGTTATACATATTGATTATGTTTCTACATGTTAAGGACTTTTCCTTATTTGTGTTCAGGAATGAAGACAATCGTATGGAGTATAACCCATGCACATTTGCCTCGACCTCAGGGAATGCACCCACAAGCTCTTACTTCACAGTCATCAGTTACTCAGGCTTTTAAAGGAATGAGAGAAGAGGAGGTATTGCATTTCAGATTGTTTAGTGTAGACAACAATAGTTTATGGCTGATAAACATCTAGTAATATCTACCTTCAAGCAGGTGTGGAAAGCCTCTGGTGTTTTAAAGAATGGTGTCCATTGCCTAGCTCTCTTCAAAGAGAAGGACGAGGAGAAGGAAATGCTAAATCTTTTCTCCCAAATTTTGGCTATTATGGAACCTCGAAATCTAATGGATATGCTCTCTATATGTATGCCTGAACTTTTTGAGCGCATGATTGACAATACTCAACTGGTTCAGATATTTGCTACTCTTCTGCAAGCTCCCAAAGTATACAAGCCATTTGCAGATGTTCTGATTAATTTCCTAGTAAGCAGCAAACTCGGTGTTCTGAAGAATCCAGATTCAGCTGCCACTAAATTAGTTCTGCATCTGTTCCGGTGCCTCTTTGGCGCTGTTTCTAAAGCACCATCTGATTTTGAACGAATATTGCAACCTCAAGTGCCTGTTATTATGGAAGTCTGCATGAAGAATGCGACTGAAGTTGAAAAGCCTCTCGGTTATATGCAGTTGCTCCGAACTGTTTTCAGAGGACTTGCTGGATGTAAATTCGAGCTCCTTCTTAGGGATCTAATCCCCATGCTGCTACCTTGTCTTAATATGCTTCTGACAATGCTCGAGGGTCCAGCCGCGGAAGACATGAGAGATCTTTTGTTGGAGCTTTCTTTGACGCTTCCTGCACGCTTAAGCTCCTTATTGCCATACCTTCCCCGACTCATGAGGCCTCTTGTGTCCTGTTTGAGAGGAAGTGATGAACTTGTGAGCTTGGGGTTACGTACCCTTGAATTCTGGGTGGATAGTCTGAATCCTGACTTTTTGGAGCCAAGTATGGCAAATGTAATATCTGAAGTGATCTTAGCATTATGGTCTCACTTGAGGCCGGTGCCATATCCTTGGGGTGGAAAAGCGTTACAAATTGTGGGAAAGTTGGGTGGTCGCAACCGGCGATTTCTGAAAGAGCCACTTACACTAGAATGCAAAGATAATCCAGAGCATGGGCTTCGGTTAGTTCTGACATTTGAGCCTTCCACTCCATTTCTTGTGCCGATGGACAAATTCATTAATCTTGCCGTAGCAGCTGTTATTCAGAAAAACCCCACTACAGAAATCTACTACAGAAAGCAAGCTCTAAAATTTCTCCGCGTTTGCTTGTTGTCTCAGCTTAATTTGCCTGGGTGTGTCATTGACGAGGGCCAGACGCTTAAACAATTATCAGTTTTGTTACTTTCCTCTGTTGAATCATCTTGGCGCAGGAGTGAATCAACAGAAATGAAGGTTAGTTTTTGATATTATTCTGATGATCTTAATCCCTTGTAGTTATATTATATATGTACCTCTCTGGTCGAATGTTAAAGTTGCTACTCAGTTGGCTGACGTTTTCTTAAAGCATTGGGTTATCCGTCTACTGGTAATTTTGGCACATCCTAAACATATTGATTGAACATGAGGAATGAATAGATTTTGTACTTGTTTTCTTGTTGCCATGGGTTTGTCCTTCCTGAAAAACGAACTCGGACTGTCTCATGTTATCCCTCGCGAGTGACCTATTTTTCTCCTTAAATTTTCTGTATTACGTGGTGTTAAAGGTTTATTTATTAAGAGGATCTTTTTGTTGCTGCAGGCTGACTTAGGGGTTAAAACAAAGACACAGTTAATCGCTGAGAAGTCAATTTTCAAGATGCTATTGATCACTATAATTGCTGCCAGTTCTGATCCGGATCTAAGCGATGCAGATGATGACTTTGTTGTAAACATATGTCGGCATTTTGCAATTATTTTGCATGGGGACTGTACGTCGTCGTATGCTTCAACTAGTACTGGTCGACCTGGGGGTTCTGTGATTTCAGCAAGTTCCAGGCCCAAGAATAATTGGTCTACCAACTTAAAACAGCTGGATCCTTTGATATTCTTAGATGCACTTGTTGATGTGCTTGCAGATGAGAACAGGCTCCATGCAAAAGCTGCTCTTACTGCTTTAAATGTGTTTGCTGAAACTCTGCTGTTACTTGCTCGTGTCAAACATGCTGATGTGCTGGTAGCTAGGGTTGGTCACAGTGCCTCTATGATTGTCTCCAGTCCTTCTACAAATCCGGTATATTCACCCCATCCAAGTGTGCGAATACCAGTGTTTGAACAACTTTTCCCTCGGTTGTTACATTGCTGTTACGGGAACACATGGCAAGCACAAATGGGAGGTGTATTGGGGTTAGGTGCACTGGTAGGGAAAGTAAATGTTGAAACATTATGCCTTTTCCAAGTAAGAGTTGTACGCGGTCTGATCTACGTTCAAAAGAGGCTTCCGGTTTATGCTAGCAAAGAGCAAGAAGAGACAAGTCAGGTTCTTATGCAAATTCTAAGAGTGGTTAATAATGTTGACGAAGCAAACAGTGACGCCCGGAGACAAAGCTTTCAAGGCGTTGTAGAATATCTGGCCACTGAATTGTTCAATCCTAATGCATCGATCATAGTGAGAAAAAATGTTCAGAACTGTCTAGCACTTTTGGCTAGCCGGACTGGTAGTGAGGTATCTGAACTGCTTGAGCCGTTATACCAACCTATGCTGCAGCCACTTATCATGCGTCCACTTCGATCGAAGACAATTGATCAACAGGTACTCTGCTATTTTTTGGTAGTTGTATCTCTTTTTCCAGACTTGTTTTTGACCTTCTTCAATATGTCTTATAGGTTGGAACTGTGACAGCTCTGAATTTTTGTTTAGCACTGAGGCCCCCCCTTCTAAAAATGACTCCAGAGTTGGTTAACTTCTTGCAAGAAGCGTTACAAATAGCTGAGGCTGATGAAGCTGCATGGGCAGTGAAGTTAATGAGTCCTAAAGTACTTACATCATTGAACAGACTTCGAACAGCTTGTATTGAGATCCTGTGCACAACTATGGCATGGGCTGACTTTCGAACTCAAAGTCACAATGAACTACGTGCAAAGATAATTTCCATGTTTTTCAAGTCGTTAACCTGTCGAGCACCAGAAATTGTGGCCGTTGCCAAGGAGGGTTTAAGACAGGTTCTTAGTTATCTGTCTTTTGTTTCCAATTCGTGCACAGACATTCAATTAGAGGATTTTGGAGAAAGTCATGGAGAATTATTTCCCTCTACTGAATAGCCCTTTCCTTTCTGGGATAATCGATTCTATTTTTATAAACTTTTTTTCTGTTCTGAAGCTCTGTTTTCTGCTTTAGGTTATCAATCAACAACGGATGCCCAAAGAACTTCTTCAGAGTAGCCTCAGGCCTATACTGGTTAATCTGGCGCACACAAAGAATCTCAATATGCCTTTACTGCAAGGTCTGGCACGTCTTCTTGAACTTATATCAAATTGGTTCAATGTGACATTAGGAGGTAAGTTGCTGGAGCACCTTAAAAAATGGTTAGAGCCAGAGAAACTTGCACAGTCCCAGAAATCATGGAAAACTGGCGAAGAGCCGAAAATTGCAGCTGGTAATCATTTTTTGGAAACATATAAAAAAAAGTGTCTGGTTATGTGATTTTATATGAACACAAGTTTTTTTGTTTTGTTTTTTTGTGGCAGCTATTATCGAGCTCTTCCACTTACTTCCACTTGCTGCTTCAAAATTTCTAGATGAACTTGTAACATTAACTATCGACTTAGAAGCAGCTCTTCCTCCAGGGCAAGTGTACAGTGAGATTAACAGCCCATACCGCCTCCCACTTACCAAATTCTTGAATCGATATGCAACCCTAGCTGTTGATTATTTTCTTTCCAGATTAAGCGAACCAAAGTATTTCCAAAGGTAAAAGTAATATTGCATTAGAAGTGTATTTTTATTCACATTGCATGTTAGGTTGAGTTTGATCATGGGGTAATGACTGTTTTTCTTTTCATTATAACCTCAGGTTTATGTATATAATCCGGTCAGAAGCTGGCCAACCATTAAGGGAAGAACTAGCAAAATCTCCACATAAGATACTTTCATGTGCCTTTCCTGAAATTTTACCAAAATCTGATGCCATACTGAGTGTGGCAGCTTCAACTCCTCCAGCTGCATCATCTGGAGATGAAAATATTGTCTCTATGCAATCGGAAAGTTCTAACACGACATCAACAAAATCCGATATAGCATCAGATGTGTATTTTCAGGGTCTCTATCTTATCAAAACAATGGTGAAACTGATACCCAGCTGGCTGCAGAGTAACCGTGCTGTTTTTGATGCCTTGGCTCTCCTTTGGAAATCACATGGAAGGACATATCGTCTGCAGAATGAGCAAGAGCTGAATTTGGTTCAGGTAGTTTCATCTACTCCTCAACTTTATAATTGCTGCATTAGCTTAGTGTTTGAAAATAATTGCATACATGGTTCCTTATCTAAAGCTGATGTGGGCATCAGAAACCATCCCACAACCGCAGTCTTTAGGGTCTTTTATGTTGACACCCTCCTGACTTGTTTCTGTAAGATCTTGTTCTGGGGTTACTTGAGTTCCTAGTTACCTGAAATTGTTGTGGAAATTAATTTTTACTTGACTACTCGATAGTATTTCCAATGAACATATCTGAGCTGTCGACCTCTAAACAATCCTCTAAAAAAAAATTAAATGTATTCAGAAAAGGTGGCCATCTCAAATGTTTTATTTCCTCAAACTCGCAGGTTAAAGAGAGCAAATGGCTTGTCAAGTGTTTCCTCAATTATCTCCGACATGAAAAATCTGAAATGAACATTCTTTTCGATGTTCTCTCTATTTTCTTGTTCCATAGTCGTATTGACTACGCCTTCTTGAGGGAGTTTTACATTGTTGAGGTATCTTTCTCAGGAATTTTTGGTTACAAGTTTGTCTCGCTCCTTTATATGCTTAATTTTCATATTTTGCAGCTCTAGTAGAATAACTGGGTCCTTTCATCAGGTTGCAGAAGAATACCCGCCCAACATGAAAAGAGAACTTGTTTTGCATTTTCTAAACCTTTTTCATTCAAAACAACTCGGCCATGATCATCTAGTTCAGGCAATGCAAATGCTCATTCTTCCAATGCTTGCCCATGCCTTCCAAAACGGCCAAACTTGGGAAGTTATTGACCCTAATATAGTGAAGACCATTGTTGAGAAGCTTCTTGATCCACCTGAAGAGGCATGTTTCTTTTCTCTCCTAAGCAACTAAATTTTTTGGTTAATACAGAAATTAATGTGGGATAAGATTGCTGTATAATTTTCTTGATGGTAATGGTAGTAACCTGCCCAAGTTGTTATTTCTGACATGGTTTTATTGTTGTTGTTCTCATTTATATTTCACTAGGGTTTTTGTTGTTAATCACATCTCAAATTTTGTAGGTTTCTGCTGAATATGACGAACCTTTGAGGATCGAACTTTTGCAGTTAGCTACTTTGCTTCTGAAATATCTTCAGTGTGAGCTGGTTCATCATAGAAAAGAGCTCATCAAGTTTGGATGGAATCATCTCAAACGGGAAGATAGTGCCAGTAAACAGTGGGCCTTTGTTAATGTTTGCCACTTCTTGGATGCTTACCAGGCTCCGGAGAAAATCATTCTGCAGGTATCATTTCAGTTTTTACTGCAATTATGTGTATTGTGTCTAAGGAATGGTTGAAAAGGGGGAAATACGTGAACGTCTTATATCATTGTAACCATTATCCATAATAAACCTGAAAGCAAGCATGTGCCTAACAATGCTCCTCCATCTAATCCAGTGATATAAACGTTTTTGTCAACTGGATATAGGTTTTTGTTGCGCTCCTTAAGACATACCAGCCGGAGAATAAGATACTAGTTAAGCAGGCCCTGGATATTCTAATCCCAGCATTACCTAAAAGGCTTCCGGTTGGAGATTCAAGAATGCCTATTTGGATAAGATATACCAAAAAAATTTTGGTGGAGGAGGGTCACTCAATTCCAAATTTGATCCACATCTTCCAACTCATTGTTCGGCACTCGGATCTGTTTTACAGCTGTAGAGCACAGTTTGTACCTCAGATGGTGAACTCCTTAAGTCGCCTAGGTTTACCATATAACACTACAGCAGAAAATAGGCGGCTCGCAATCGAACTTGCTGGGCTGGTTGTTAGCTGGGAAAGGCAAAGACAGACTGGAATTAATATGGTTATTGATGCCGATGCAACTAGTGAGGTTAGTGATGGGTTACATCCTTCATCCGGAGCCGATCCTAAGCTCCCAACAGATGGATCTTCCATATCTGAAGACCCAACTAAACGAGTTAAAATTGAAGCTGGTCTCCAATCATTGTGTGTTATGTCACCTGGTGGTGCATCATCAATCCCCAATATAGAAACTCCTGGATCTGCTACCCAGCCTGATGAGGAATTCAAGCCAAATGCTGCTATGGAGGAACTAATAATCAACTTTCTTATAAGAGTAAGGCATTACACCTCCCACCTTCTACCAATGAGCATGTAATTTGCTCGTTCATTCTTTTTAATTTTCTTAGGGAGGGGAGAGTTCTGAAATTTCAGTGCCCCTTCTTCTCTGAGCAATTTTGTATTCTAAAGAGATCGCGTTTGGCAGTACCAGTCCTACAGTATAGTATTCTTATATAATTCTAGACCTCTAGTAATTTCGACATATGGTAGTTGTACGTTGACATTGTTGGGGACTCTTTTATTAATTGAGTTCTGTTACGACTTTACTTAAAATTTCCTTTCCTCTTCCTTGAACAGGTAGCAGTGGTCATTGAGCCTAAGGACAGGGAAGCCAATAATATGTACAAACAAGCTTTAGATTTTCTTTCACAAGCTTTGGAAGTTTGGCCAAATGCGAACGTCAAGTTTAACTATTTAGAAAAGCTGTTAAGCAGCATGCCACCGTCTCAGTCAGATCCGTCCACAGCACTTGCTCAGGGCTTGGATGTCATGAACAAGGTTCTGGAGAAGCAGCCGCATCTTTTCATTAAGAACAACATCAGCCAGATCTCACAGGTATACTTGCTGCAGTAAGCTTCATCCTAATCTATTAAACATTTCTGCGTTCTGCCTCGTGTTGACTGTTGTTTCTTCGCCAGTTTCTTGAGCTCTCTTTCAAACACAAGATGTTGGATGCTGGTAAATCGTTATGCTCTTTGTTGAAGATGGTCATCATCGCCTTCCCACAGGATGGAGCTAGTACACCTCCTGACATAAAGCTATTGTATCAGAAAGTTAATGAGCTGATACAGAAACATGTACATACTGCTTCACAAGCTTCAGGAGATGATATCTCTCTCGGTTCAATCAACTTTGTACTTATTGTCCTCAAAACCTTGGCAGAGGTACAGAAAAACTTTGTTGATCCATATGTACTGGTGCGCATCCTTCAGCGTCTGTCGCGGGATCTGGGATTAGCAACGGGTGCTCATCCTAGACAAGTAAGTTATTCTTCATTAATGACTACCTTTTTTCTGAGAGATAAAATTAAATGCTAGTTTTCTTTCTCATTTGACCTTAAATGGATTTTACATGGCATTCACCACGTCTCATTAACGACTATTGGAATTATGCGTCTAAATAACTATGCAGCACTTTCACTCATGCGTCGTAAGATTTTAGCTTTTATATTTGCTCCTCTCTTTCATCACCTTGCGTCTCTGACTCATCTGCCGTTATTTCATTTGCCAACATATTTTTGGTTGATACATATGTACTATCAAATTCAATATACCATTTTCTGTATCTTTCGCAAGCTCCTGTTAATTTCCCTTCTTTTATCTCCAAGCTAGTAACTAGGTGTCCTTTACATGTTGCCTAATTGTGGCTTACTCTGGTGGCCTTTTTCTGTCCCTCCAGAGCCAGCGGACAGATTCAGATTCTGCTGTAACTTCTTCTCGTCAAACTGCTGATGTTGGGGCAGTCATATCTAATATAAAGTCGGTCTTGGAACTTATTGATGAAAGGGTTATGCTTTTGCCGGATTGCAAAAGACCCGTGACTCAAATATTGAGCACATTTCTTTCAGAAAAGGATATTGATTCCAGCGTGCTTCTCTGCGTGCTGGACTTGTTAAAGAGGTGGGCTGAGGATGGTTTCGGAAAGATAGGTTCATCTGGGTCCTCTGGTGCTTTTCTTACCCAGAAGGAAATAATTTCTTTTCTTCAGAAGCTTTCACAGGTTGATAAGCAGCACTTCTCGTCTGTTGCTTTGGAGGAGTGGGACAAGGCGTATCTTCAGCTTTTATATGGACTTTGTGCCGATTCAGCGAAGTAAGTTTCTGCATTCTATTACATTAAACCTTGAGTTGTGTTAAAGTTTGTTATGAAAAGGATTATATTGTCTGTTTCACTCTGTTTCACTAATAGGTATCCGCTGGGCCTCCGACAAGAGATCTCTCTGAAAGTTGAAAGACATTCCATGCTTGGTTTAAGGGCAAGGGATCCTGAGATGCGAAGAAAGTTCTTCTTGTTATACCACGAGTCTCTGGGAAAAAAATTATTCGCACGGTTGCAGTACATTATTCAACACCAAGATTGGGAAGCTATGAGTGATGTCTTTTGGCTCAAACAGGGTCTTGATCTCCTTCTAGCCATCTTAATCGAGGAGAAGCCAATTACTCTAGCACCAAATTCTGCCAGGATAGGACCACTTCTGCCATCATATAATCCTGGAGTACACCACCAACCACCTGCTATGCCGGAGGGACCTGAAGAAGTTGCTTCAATGTTTGATGGCATTGTTCGGAAGCATGCACAATTTCTTAGCGCAGCAAGCAAACTTCAGGTGATTGCAAATTATTCTGGAAAAAGTTGCTCAGTCTTTCTGGTTCTTTCTTATGTCCTGTTAAACCACAGTTACTTAATTGGTTTTAAATTTCTTTACTTTTTAATCCACTTTGGAAGCTGGATTGATCTAAATAAATTCTATGTACTCTTTCTTCGCTGTAGGTGGCTGATGTTGTTATCCCTTTAAGGGAGCTGGCTCACACAGATGCCAATGTTGCTTATCATTTGTGGGTGCTAGTATTTCCAATTGTGTGGGCAACCCTACACAAGGAAGAGCAAATAGCTTTGGCTAAACCTATGATTTCTCTCCTTTCAAAAGACTACCACAAGAAGCAGCAAGGACAGAGGCCAAATGTTGTGCAAGCACTTCTAGAAGGTCTTCAGTTGAGCCATCCTCAACCTAGGATGCCTAGTGAGCTTATCAAATATATTGGAAAAACGTACAATGCATGGCATCTCGCATTGGCTTTGCTAGAGACCCACGTCATGCTGTTCATGAATGACTCAAAATGTGCAGAGTCTCTTGCTGAGCTTTATCGTTTGTTAAATGAAGAAGACAGGAGATTTGGATTGTGGAAGAATAGGTCCATCACTGCCGAATCGAGATCTGGGCTTTCAATGGTTCAACATGGTTTTTGGCAGCGTGCTCAGAGCCTCTTTTATCAGGCGATGGTTAAGGCAACCCAAGGCACTTACAATAACACAGTACCGAAGGTTGAAATGTGCTTGTGGGAGGAGCAATGGCTCCACTGTGCCACTCAGCTTGGTCAGTGGGATGCCCTGGTAGATTTTGGAAAAAGCACTGAGAATTATGAAATTTTGCTTGATAGTCTTTGGAAAGTACCAGATTGGGCATATTTGAAGGATCATGTGATACCAAAGGCGCAAGTGGAAGAGACGCCGAAACTTCGTTTGGTTCAAGCTTGTTTTGCCCTTCATGATAAAAATGCAAACGGCGTCGGAGATGCTGATAACATAGTTAAGAAAGGCGTTGATCTTGCCTTGGAACAGTGGTGGCAGTTACCTGAAATATCTTTTGAGGCTAGAGTGCCTCTACTGCAACAATTCCAACAACTAGTGGAGGTGCAAGAGTCTTCTAGAATTTATGTTGACATCGCAAATGGGAGTAAAGTTTCAGGAAATGCTGCTGTTGGTGGACAGGGACATCAATATGCAGATCTGAAGGATATTCTTGAGACTTGGAGGCTGAGGACTCCAAATGAATGGGACAACATGACTAACTGGTATGATATGCTGCAGTGGAGGAATGAAATGTATAACATTGTCATTGATGCATTCAAGGACTTTATAACATCAAATACTCAACTTCATCACCTTGGTTATCGTGACAAAGCGTGGAACGTCAATAAGCTTGCTAGGATAGCTCGGAAACAAGGGCTGTATGATGTTTGTGTTCAGATACTTGACAAAATGTATGGGCACTCACAAATGGAAGTACAGGTACAGTTCTGATATCTTTAACCTTTTTAGAATTTGGGCAGAGTATCGTTGGATTCAACATTTAGTTTTTACATTAGTTTGCGTTCTTGCTTTTCATCTTCACCTAGTTTGTTAAAATATTTCTTGGCATAGCTGTAAATCGAACCATTATCGTATGTGATATTTGAAGCATGTATGCATCTTATTTTATTTTTTTAAGTTGTCCTAATTACCTCATCCGTGTATGCAGGAAGCCTTTGTTAAAATTAAAGAGCAGGCAAAGGCTTATCTGGAAACGAAAGGAGAGCTTGCTACTGGTCTTAATCTGGTTAATAGCACAAATTTGGAATTCTTTCTAGCGAAGAACAAGGCAGAGATATTTCGTCTAAAGGGGGATTTTCATTTAAAGTTAAATGATACCGAAGGTGCTAATATTGCATATTCCAATGCAATCACCCTATTCAAGAATTTACCCAAAGGATGGATAAGCTGGGGAAATTACTGTGACATGGTATTTCTTATGATTAGATGCTGTTTCTTTTCCCGGGCTATGAACATTATCCCTCTTCTCGTATTAGATAATATATTTTACTTTCGTTTTGCAGGCATACCAAGAAACAGAAGAAGAAATCTGGCTAGAATATGCCGTCAGCTGCTTTCTTCAGGGTATAAGATTTGGAGTTTCCAATTCCAGAAGTCACATGGCTCGTGTTCTTTATCTTCTCAGTTTCGATACGACAAGTGAGCCTGTTGGTAGGATATTTGATAAACACTTGGACCAAGTACCTCACTGGGTTTGGCTTTCTTGGATCCCGCAGCTGTTGCTTTCCCTGCAGCGAACAGAAGCACCCCATTGCAAATTGGTTCTACTTAAAATTGCTGCAGTATTCCCACAGGTAAATTTCCTTTTAGTATCTTAGATGAACTTCTTTTTTGATCATTTCAATTGATTGTGAGACTGTTTCTCATCTCAGGCTCTCTATTACTGGCTACGCACATACTTACTGGAGCGCCGCGATGCGGCAAATAAATCTGAACTTAGCAGAGTGGTTATGGCTCAAAGAATGCAGCAGAGTGTTCCGGGTGTTAGTGCTGGTCATGGTGGGGGTAATTTATCATCAGAAACTCAAATCCATCAAGGTGCTCAAAGTAGTGGGGCTCTTGGAACCCATGACGGTGGTAACCCACATTCCCAAGAAAATGACCGTTCCACTGTTGATACCAATGTGCATCCAGGAAATGATCAACCTAGTATGAACCACAGCAATTCAACTATCAGTGAGAATAGTCAAAACGCAGCAATACGGAATGGTGCTTCGTTGGCAATCTCTGCGGCTGGTGCTTTTGATGCGGCAAAGGATATTATGGAAACTCTTAGGAGTAAACATACCAACCTGGCCAGTGAACTTGAGGTAGTTTTCTGTTTGTGAATATACTCTGATTTCTGTAACTTCTCTCAATAGAAACTTTCATCGTAAAGATTAATTAAAAAGGAGAAAAGAGAAATTACTATCTGGTACAAGTAGCTTTAACTCAATTGCACCTTTACTTGAATTATCTGATAGTTTATTATTCCTCTCAGATTCTTCTCACAGAAATAGGTTCGAGGTTTGTTACTTTACCAGAAGAAAGACTTCTTGCTGTCGTGAATGCTTTGTTGCATCGATGTTACAAATATCCAACTGCCACCATTGCTGAAGTTCCCCAACCGCTCAAGAAAGAACTCTCGGGTGTATGCAGAGCTTGCTTTTCTGCAGATGCCGTCACCAAGCATGTTGAATTTGTGAGAGAATACAAACAGGATTTCGAGCATGACCTGGATCCAGAAAGTAGTTCATTCCCTGTCACACTCGCAGATTTGACAACAAAATTGAAAGAGTGGAAAAGCATTCTTCAGAGCAATGTTGAAGACAGATTCCCCGCTGTGTTGAGATTGGAAGACGAGAGCAAGGTTCTGCGTGACTTCAATGTTGTTGATGTGGAGATACCAGGACAGTACTTCGCTGACCAGGTATATTGGATTGTTATCCTCGTCTTGTGTTTACCTACACTATTTACGATTTCTAGAGTGGAAGTAAACTAAATTATACAAGTTTTGTCCTTTCATTCTATTTCTTTTACCTTTGCGCTGTGAATGAAACTAATGATATGTTTAACGGCCCAGGAAGTAGCACCTGATCATACAGTAAAGTTGGATAGGGTTGGAGCAGACATACAAATTGTACGTAGGCATGGAAGCAGCTGCAGACGTTTGACTCTTATTGGCTCTGATGGCTCGCAAAAGCATTTCATTGTTCAAACGTCATTGACTCCTAATGCGAGGAGTGATGAACGAATGTTGCAGCTTTTCCGTGTGATGAACCAAATGTTTGATAAGCATAAAGAGTCAAGAAGACGCCATATAGGAATTCATACACCGATCATAATTCCTGTGTGGTCTCAGGTACGCCTCGAAAAATTCAGCCTAGTTCCCCTTGTGGTTTGGTTCTTGATTCAGTTGATGTTTCATTCAATGAGTATTTATGTGCCGTTCATCTTATAAGATTTTCCCTGAAACTTCGCATATTCAATCTAGTTCTCCTTTTAGTTGTCCGTAATATGAATAGGTAACTCTCTCTAGGCATGATGCTAACAATTTTATTTCAGGTCCGAATGGTTGAGGATGATCTCATGTACAACACTTTCCTTGAGGTGTATGAGAATCATTGTGGAAGGAATGGTCGAGAGTCAGATCTTCCTATTACCTACTTCAAGGAGAAACTCAATCAAGCTATCTCAGGGCAAATCTCACCAGAGGCAATTGGAGATCTTCGGCTACAGGCTTATGGTGAAATCACGAAGAACATAGTCAATGACAGTATATTCTCTCAGTACATGTACAAGACAACGATGAGCGGAAGCCATCTTTGGGCTTTCAAGAAGCAGTTCGCTGTCCAGCTAGCTGTCTCCAATTTCATGTCTTTCATTTTACAAATCGGTGGGAGAACCCCGAACAAGATCTTATTCGCCAAAAACAGTGGAAAAATGTTGCAGACTGATTTTCATCCAGCTTATGACTCCAATGGGATGGTCGAGCTTAATGAGCCCGTGCCTTTTCGCCTCACAAGGAATATGCAGGCATTTTTCTCTCATTTTGGTGTCGAAGGCCCTCTCATGTCAAACATGTGTTCCGCATCTCAAGCGGTTTTCTCCTCCAAGGTAGTACGCATATTCCCAAAGCTTGAGTGGTGCAAGCCAACCATTTGGCCTCTAACCTCTTCTTCTCTTTTGACATATTTCAGCAAAAAGAACATGTTCGATATCAGTTAGCGATGTTCTTCCGCGATGAGCTTCTGTCTTGGTTTGGAAGAAGACCTCTCGGAATGCCTATTCCTCCTGTTACAGGAATTGCTACTTTGAGCTCGGCAGAGCTCAAGGACAAAGTTAACTCAAATGTAGACGATGTAATTAGGCGAATCAAAGGAATAGCTCCACAGTATTTCTCTGAAGAGGTACTAACATTCCATAAAACTCAAAAAGACGGTCTTGTCCACTTTCTGAACAGATGAATCTGATATCTTCCGTTGGTTTTTACAGGATGAGAACTCGGTGGACCCGCCACAGTCTGTGCAAAGAGGTGTGAATGAATTGGTGGAAGCAGCTTTGTCGCCTCGCAACCTATGTATGATGGACCCAACCTGGCATCCGTGGTTCTAACTTTGCGTTGGAGGAAACTTTAACCATTTTTGGGGTAGAATTTGAGTTGATGTGGTTAGGTTTGTAAATAGTCAACTTTATTATGTGTTCAAACTCTTCAGGCTCTTTTCCTTGGAATTTTTTTGTCTAGGAATTTTTTTTGTAATTATGATTTTGATAACCGAAATGAAATAATTAGTACTAATGTCTTGCCAAATTTAGTGGTTCGTTTTCGTGTACCACAAGCTATGAAGATCGTTGCCTACGAAATGTGCTGACACAGTTTCTGTTTCTTTTGTTTCTAAAGAGTGTGTAACAAAGATATCAAAGTTGTGCCAAATTTCATGTTTTAATGAGCAAACCCTTTTGCATCTTCATCTTCCTTCCATGTCCCAATCTGTCTATCATATCTCTCTTCTCTACGTCTCCCTCATTTCCAATCTGGAATTTCCGTGAAGTTCTCCTCCATTAGAGACCTGAAACCAAGGCTCTAAGAGCATCATGGGTCTCTGTTTCTCTTCTCCTAAAGCCACCGGACATTGCACCAGTCGCCGGAACCGTAACCCGACGTCAACGCGACCTAGGGAAAAGGCGAGAGAGAAGGTTTGTAATAATAACAGGAAGAAGACGAAGAGCAACAAGATCCAATACGGTAAGGGCATCGATTTTGATTACGCCAAGGATTTTGATAATCGATACACCATCGGGAAATTACTCGGACACGGCCAGTTTGGGTTTACCTACGTTGCCACCGATAACAACAACGGGGATCGTGTCGCCGTCAAGAGAATTGATAAGGCCAAAGTAAAAACATCATTGGATTCTTCACCCTTATTCTTGTCTCTTGTTCTAAAAGTTCCCTTATTTTAATGTGATTTAGCTCAGAATTTTCTATTTGGAAACCTTGACAACCAAACTTTAATAATTTCATCCTTGACACCAAAGTAAACTCTGTTTTTCATAATTTCATACCAAGTTCTTCCTCTTTCAAGATTTATTATTACTACGTTTCTTAGCGCCGAAATGGTTGGGTAATTTGGTGTGCAGATGACTCAACCGATTGAAGTCGAAGATGTGAAGCGGGAGGTTAAGATACTGCAAGCTTTAGGTGGGCATGAGAATGTTGTTGGGTTTCACAATGTGTTTGAAGACAAAAACTATGTTTATATAGTCATGGAGTAAGCCTCAAGTTTGTGTCTCTTTCATCATCTTTCTCTTTCTTGTGCTGCAAGACTCTGAAATCTGACAAAAACTATGCTTATATTAGTCATGGATTTTTCTTATCTCAGGTTATGTGAAGGTGGTGAATTGCTAGATCGGATATTAGCGAAGTAAGAGTTATAATAGTTTGTGTTAACAAGAATGCTTAGACTCTCGGTAGAATATATACATTTTAGAAATAACCTCAAGTTAATTAACGTGTATATGTTTTCCAGGAAAGAAAGCCGTTATACCGAGAAAGATGCGGCGGTTGTGGTGAGACAAATGTTGAAAGTTGCAGCTGAGTGTCATTTACGTGGTTTGGTTCACCGTGATATGAAGCCAGAGGTAGGTATGGGTTGATCTGATGCCTAATCGTTGCAGATCCATGGTGAAAGAATCCTCCTCATCTAACAAAAGTTTTTCCTTTATCCTCTTCTTCCACAGAACTTTTTGTTCAAATCGACAGAAGAAGATTCGTCTCTAAAGGCTACAGATTTCGGTTTGTCAGATTTCATAAAGCCAGGTAAATGTTTCGAAGTGTTTCATGCCAACTCTTGTCTCTTCTCAGTATGATAATATGTGGAGACGATTTGGGAAAATGCATGGCAGGGATGAAATTCCAGGATATAGTAGGAAGCGCGTATTACGTTGCACCTGAAGTGTTGAAACGTAAGTCAGGGCCCGAATCAGACGTCTGGAGTATCGGTGTCATCACTTACATTCTGCTCTGCGGAAGAAGACCCTTCTGGGATAAGACACAAAACGGAATATTCAATGAGGTGAAGTGATATTCTGAGAAAACAAACAAATAAAAACCAATCTATGATATGTTTCATGGAGGTGTTTATACGACATGAAAAAAGCAGGTAATGAGAAAAAAACCGGACTTCAGAACAACCCCGTGGCCAACTATTAGCGACGGTGCCAAAGATTTCGTGAAGAAGTTGTTAGTAAAGGAGCCACGCGCACGGTTAACAGCAGCTCAAGCGCTATGTATGTGATTTTTCACATGGGAATGCCGTAAGTTCCCAATGTATTTGGTTATATTTACTGATCTTCTAGATTTGGTGGTTGTGGTTTTGCAGCACATCCATGGGTGAGAGAAGGAGGCGAGGCCTCGGAGATTCCAATAGACATATCTGTTCTTAATAATATGCGTCAGTTTGTAAAATTCAGTCGCCTTAAGCAGATTGCTTTGAGGGTAATCAAGAAGAAATAAAGAAAGAGATAGTATTTCATAACGAAAGTTTTTCATAACGATTGTTTTACATGACTTGTGTTTTTGAAAGGCTCTGGCGACGACAATTGATGAAGATGAGCTGGATGATCTCAGAGACCAGTTTGACGCGATTGACATTGACAAGAACGGTTCCATAAGCCTTGAGGAGATGAGGCAGGTAAGATTTAAACAAAAACGGCAACACAAGTAAGCCATTTAAGGCACAACTGCATAAACCCACCAACATTATTGTGATTATTTTCGCAGGCTCTTGCGAAAGATCTTCCTTGGAAACTGAAAGATGCAAGAGTTGCTGAGATTCTTCAAGCAGTAAGCCACTTAGTAATAATGCTCATTAGCCGCCTCTGCGGGTTTCTGTATAATCAAAAATCCATCTGTCTTTGCAGATCGATAGCAACACTGATGGGTTGGTGGACTTCACTGAGTTTGTGGTCGCTACTTTGCACGTGAATCAGTTGGAGGAGCATGACTCTGAGAAGTGGGAACAGAGGTCAAGAGCAGCATTCGAGAAGTTCGACATAGACAAAGATGGGTTTATAACACCCGAGGAACTTCGATTGGTCAGTCTCATGATTCTTACATTCCCCTCAAACTTCACCCTTGTTTTATTAGAACTAAAGGAATATTGTTTTGGCTTGCAGCAAACGGGTTTGAAAGGCTCCATCGAACCACTTCTTGAAGAGGCTGACGTTGATGAAGATGGGAGAATCAGTATCCATGAGTTTCGCAGACTCTTGAGATCTGCAAGCCTCAAGTCAAGAAATGTTAAAAGCCCTCCTGGTTACCAGCTTTCTCGAAAGATGTAAATCACTTACACTTTACAAGAAAATGGTATAGAGGCTAGACTAGATTTGTATATTGGATACAGAGGATCAGGCGTTAAGGTTTGGGAATGTTTCTCGCAACATGCTTGGTGTCGTATCATAAATTGGTTACTAGGTGTGAAACAGACTGTTTCAAACAGTACAATTTCTTTTGTATACGGGGAACTCGATAAGGCGAATGAGATGTTCAAACAGTAAAAGGGCAACTACCGAATGTTTTCACATTAATGATGATTGAATTTGTTTTCCTTTTCTTTGGCGATACCTTTTTCTGCATCCTTGTTTTTTTTACTTTTTTAAAAAATTCTAGGAGATTTGCATCGTATAACCAAAAAAAAAATCAAAATTAAAAAATTAACCATTTTTCTTCTCTCTCTTCCTCATTCTCTCTATCTCTCTATTATCTTTCTAAAAAAAAACTAATTTCCCTTCTTTTTTATTATTCACTAAATTTCCCCAACATTCTATGTTAAGATTTTTTTTTATAAATAAAATAGAAATAACCACTAATAGAACATTTATATTTTAAACACTTGTCACAATCTAAATTAACAATTACATATGTTAGGACTTCGTGATTTCTTATAATTATGCATGACACATATCATGTTGAGTGCATTTAACTTTATATAAAATGTATTTAATACACTTCTGACCAATCATAAAGAATTATTTCAATACCATAAACTAATTAAAAAATCAAAACTTTATTTATAACTGTTTTATTAATAGAGAAAGAAGAAGCAGTTGATCATTAAACTCGCAAATAAATAATAAAATATAATTTTTAAAACAATTATTTTCTGATACATAAAAATAAATATTGATACAACCAAACTAAAAAATTATTGTGTTTTATTTATATAATTATCTTAATATAATATATTAATTATATTAAAATGTATTATGATTTTTAAGTAATTTATATTTTAGATTAGTTTTTTTAAGTTACAAATTTTTATATAATAAATTAGGATTAAAATATTGATATAAAATTAAAATTAAAATTATCACTTTTTTTCTTTACTTCGATTCAAATCAAATTAAAACCAATTAATTAAACTGAATTGCACAAAAATCGAATCAAACATAAACCAAACCATCTTATCTTATAGAACTTTTGATTTTGAGGTAAGAATAATCTCATTGTTTGGTTGTTTCTTCCATTCTTTCACAGAATCCATGACAGAAGCTCCTGTTAGAGTTTTCCATAGACAGTGTTACTTATGGGGACTGCATCAAATGATCTTAGCCATACTGCAATGCTGAACACGACGCTATCAAATGAGGATCTTCCACATGCTATCGTGTTTGTGGATGGAATGAAAGCAATATGTTCTGAGTTTTAAGATACTCAGTTTCAATATACTGAATAGTATTGTGGTGGTTCTTCACTTGCTCCAGAGATACTCACTGATGCGCCATGGTACTGATAGGAGTTTGATATGAATAGATAAGACCAGAAAACATCCAGCTCTTGGCTGTTCACCTTAGAGACCATCATACCGTGATCCATGGGTGATTTGAGAACAATGGATTGTAGAGGGTATTACAAATACTGTGTATATAATGAATCTGAATCCTACCTTTGGCAAATTTACACTCTCACAGTACAAGTCTCCTTTCTATCAAAAATATGTATACTGGTTGAATTACAGAGAAATCAACTCAGGCCGCTGGAAAAGGTTTCTTAAACTAACCCTAAGGATGTGCCAAAGAACAGCATCGACACAAACACAAAGCTGCCCATATATCAAATTATTTCGTGGATTGGATTTCACTTGATTGTCTACGGCTCTATTGCATGTGCTTGGGGTATGGTAAACTGATTCTTATGTTTTTTTCCCACTTTTGATCTGAAAAATATTTGCTGTTAATGAGTGTTTGGTTTCTCAGGATCATAGGTACAATGCTGGAGGAGCTTGTGTTATACCAAATCGTGATAGGTATTGAATGAAGCCCAAGTATAAGTAGAAATCTCCTATTTTGATTTTGCTTTATGCTTTGTATAATTTTTGGAGACATATGAATGATCTGTCATGAGATCCTAATTTCTCGTTTAATAGTTTGAATGTGATCGGATCATACAAGGCTTCTTATCCAGTGATTCCCTTTTGAGATTACAAACATCTATCATTTTGAGTTCCACAAGGCTTCTTATATCATTAAATAAACGTATTATCCAGTGATACCCTTTTGAGACTACAAACATCATCTTTTTGAGTTCCATAGAGTGGAAAAGGCAGAGTGGAGACTGGACCCTGAGTTATTGCTACTACTGGGACAGGATAAGTGTAACGTGGAATCCATGGGACCATAGTTCTGACTCTATGCTGATATTGAGCATCTAGAATCTCGATGTCGGATTTAAGACATGTATTTTCTTCTCTCAGCTTGCTCTTCTCTTGAATTAGCTGCTTAGCAATGGGGTTAAAACAAATAGGAAGATGATGAAAACTGGACATTGATTCAAGTAGAATCTAATATAATAAGAGCATCGACAAATTGAATCAATCAATCTATCATCACCTCACGAGACTCTTGAGATAGTGTGACATGCTCAGCCTTTAGTCTATCAACTTGAGTCATAAGATCCTTCAGAATTTGTATTGTGTCAATGAGAACTGAAGCTTTATCACTCTTAGGCCTATTGGGATCTGCAGCAGGCATTAGTAAGAGAACAAGTTTTATGCATTTTGAAAAGATCTCTCTGTTCTTCTTTCTTAGATAGATAGATAGATATACCGAGTGCATTTCCGAGCTCAAGAAACTGTTCGTTGAGCTTAACTCTACGGGTCTTTTCTCGGTCTGCCTTTTGAATTTTCCGGGAAGAAACTGGCTCCTTGTTCACTTGCACTATCTCCTCTGGCCTGAAACTAGACGAAGACAAGAAACAACAAAATGAAACTAGAAAAAGAACTTGAAACTTTACATTTTCAAAATCCATCTTCAAGCCTCAAAACCTGATATTATATTCCGGAGAAGAAGAAGCTGAGGATTCATCAGAAAAGGAGAATTCAGATGAAGTTTTCAGTTTCTTCGTTTGCTCCATTGCAACGTCAAAGTCTCCTCCTGAAAAAGAGATCAAAGATAAGTTGGTTTCTTCTTCTTCTTCGTGAGAATATAAAACGCGGAGATAATGGTGGTGGACGCCGACGAGGCAAATCAATAACTTTCCCCACGCGCCACCATTTGAAGAAACAAGATACGCTACGTTACACGTGTACAATGCAGCCACTGTAGATGTTTATGACTTTGGTCTCCTCAGATTTCAACCGTCCAACCACACAATATCTAAAAGGCAAGGCAGGATCTTTGTCAAATTACTGTGGAAGAAGAGAGGAACCGGATGAAGTTAGTGACTTACAACGACAATATGGAAAACTCAAAACTAATTAAAAACTCAAAACTTTATTTATAGCTATGTTATTAATACGGAGAAAAAGAAGTACTTGATCATTAAATTCGCAAATAAATAACTAAATATAATCTTTAAACTAACTATTTCAATATATATATATATAAGGAAATATTGATACAGTTGACTTTCTGAATATATATTTTTTTTATAATTTAGGTATGCAAAGTTCAGTGGGTCCTGACTAACCCACTATAGTTTGTAGAAACCGCATAACACAATATTAAATCCGTCAAACCAAATCAAACCAGAAAATAATATATTTTATTTATGTAATTATCTTAATATAATATATTTAATTATATTAACATATATTATGATTTTAAAAATAAATTTATATATTTTCTAATTTTAATTTTATATCTAATCTAAAATATAAATGACTTAAACCATCTTCAAAGAATAAGTTTGATTATAAAAAAGTAGACAATTTTCATCACTTTCTTTTTTTTTTTTGACATAAATCAAATTAAAACCAATCAATTAAACTGAACCGCGCCGCACAAAAACCGAACCGAATACAAGCTAAACTGAACTAATTTCGGTTGAGTTTAACTAAAGTTTTTATAAAATCGAGTCAACCATAGTCGACAATATTATTCTTAGAGCAATCAGCCTCGCAACATACTTAAGAAGTATGTTACCCACTTCATCAACTTCAAACATAAGTCTCCAATAGATTTCCCAATTGCTCCTAAGATGTCCAAACACAAATACCCTAGCCTGAGAAGAAGCCTGAGAAGAAACCTGAGAAGAAACCTGAGAAGAAACCTTCACAGTGTAAGCATAATATGAAACAACGACAATATTAAATAAATCAATGAACAAACCTCTGGTGGAGCCGGTGGAGGAACAACTATGACAGAGTTAACTTGTGGTAGTCGAGAAGGGAACTTAAAGAACCAAGATTTGGGAAGAACGATTGTATAAGATATTACAAATACTGTATATAAGATGCATCCCAATCCTCTTTTGGCAGATTTACATTTCTCAGAATACAAGTCTCCTCTCTATCAAGAATATGTGTATTTGGTTGAATTAGAGAGAAATCAACTCAGACAGGTGGAAAAAGTTTTTTAAAATCAACCTAAGATGTGCCAAAGAACAGCATCACACAAACCCAAAGGTAAACTGATTCTTATGTTTTTTCCCACTTTTAATCTGAAAAAATATTTGCTGTTAATGAGTGTTTGGTTTCTCAGGATGATAGTTACAATGCTAGTAAACTGATTCTTATGTTTTTTTTTCCTATTTTGCTTTTGTTTTATTCTTTGTATAATTTCTGGAGACATATGAACAATCTGTCATGAGATCCTAGTTTCTTATTTAATAGTTTGAACGTGATTCTTATCAGTGATTACTTTTTGAGATTACAAACATAATATCATTTTGAGTTCCACAAGGCTTCTTATATCACTAAATAAACGTATTATCCAGTGATTCCCTTTTGAGATTACAAACATCTATCATTTTGGGTTCCACAAGGCTTCTTATATCATTAAATAAATGTATTATCCAGTGATTCCCTTGTGAGACTGCAAACATAGAGTGGAAAAGACAGAGTGGAGACTGGACTCTGAGTTATTCCTACTACCGGGACAGGATAAGTGTAACGTGGAACCCATGGGACCATAGTTCTGACTCTATGCTGATATTGAGAATCTAGAATCTCGATGTCGGATTTAAGACATTTATTTTCTTCTCTCAGCTCGCTCTTCTCTTGAATTAGCAGCTTAGCAATGGGGTTACAACAAATAGGAAGATGATGAAAACTGCACATTGATTCAAGTAGAATCTAATATAATAAGAGCATTGGACAAACTGAATCAATCAATCTATCATCACCTCACGAGACTCTTGAGATAGTGTGACATACTCAGCCTTTAGTCTATCAACTTGAGTCATTAAATCCTTCAGAATTTGTATTGTGTCAATGAGAACTGAAGCTTTATCACTCTTAGGCCCATTGGGATCTGCAGCAGCCATTAGTAAGAGAACAAGTTTTATGAATTTTGAAAAAAACTCTCTGTTCTTATTTCTTAGATAGATAGATATACCGACTGCATTTCCGAGCTCAAGAAACTGTTCGTTGAGCTTAACTCTACGGGTCTTTTCTCGGTCTGCCTTTCGAATTTCCCGGGAAGAAACTGGCTCCTTGTTCACTTGCACCATCTCCTCTGGCCTGAAACTAGACGAAGACAAGAAAAAACAAAATGAAACTAGAAAAAAACTTGAAACTTTACATTTTGAAGATCCATCTTCAAGCTTCAAAACCTGATATTATGTTCCGGAGAAGAAGAAGCTGAGGATTCATCAGAAAAGGAGAATTCAGATGAAGTTTTCAGCTTCTTCGTTTGCTCCATTGTAACGTCAAAGTCTCCTCCCGAGAAAGAGATCAAAGATAAGATGGTTTCTTCTTCCTCTTCTTCGTGAGTATATAAAACTCCGGAGATAATGGTGGTGGACGCCGACGAGGCAAATCAATAACTTGTGCTCCCCACGCGCCACCATTTGAAGAGACATGATACGCTACGTCCAGTTACAGTCTACTATTCCACGTGTACAATTCACCCACCGTAGATGTTTACGACTTTGGTCTCCTCAGATCTCAACCGTCCAACCACACAATATCTAAAAGGCAGGATCTTTGTCGAACTACGGTGGAAGAAGAAACTAACCGGATGAAGTTAGTGACTTACAACGTTAATGGCCTTAGGCAACGAGTTTCGCAGTTTGATTCTCTTCTCAAACTCCTCGATTCATTCGACGCTGATATCATCTGCTTCCAGGTTTCACTTCAATCTCACATTCGATTTTTAGAAAAGTTTTCATCTTTCTCCGTAACAGTTTGATTGGGGTTTTGAAACCTAGGAAACGAAACTTAGGAGACAAGAATTAACAGCGGATTTGACGATAGCTGATGGGTATGAATCGTTTTTCTCGTGCACTCGTACTTGTGAGAAAGGTCGTACTGGTTACTCTGGTAAGCTATCAAGCTCTGTGTTGTTGAGTTTTGAGTAAAAATTTTGAGAAAAGAGGAAATGTTTGGAGACTTTATTTGTTGAATCCACAGGTGTAGCAACGTTTTGCAGGGTAAAGTCAGCATCTTCAAGCTGTGAAATTGCTTTGCCTGTTGCTGCTGAAGAAGGTTTCACTGGTCTTGTAAACAGTAAGTCAAGAGGTGGGAAGAATGATACGTCTGCTATAGCTCAAGGTCTTGAGGAGTATGAGAGAGACCAGCTTCTTAGGATTGACCAGGAGGGACGGTGCGTTATAACTGATCACGCCCACTTTGGTAGGACTCAAAATATTTTAATATTGATGTTTAATTCCCTTAGGCGTCTTTGGAGTTTTTTATGTATCTATGTGGTTTTTTCAGTTGTTTTCAATGTCTATGGACCGCGAGCTGTAGCTGATGATGCTGAGAGGATCGAGTTTAAGCATCGGTTCTATGATGCTTTAGAGGTAAGCCTTATTATTGGTTTCTGAATGTAGCGATGAGGTAGCTCGACGTTATTGGGTTAATTGTTTCTTAGTTTTATTGTAGAGAAGGTGGGAGTGTCTTCTGCGTCAAGGAAGAAGAGTATTTGTTGTTGGGGATCTCAACATTGCTCCTTTTGCTATGGATCGATGTGAAGCTGGATCTGATTTCGAGAAAAACGAGTATGTAAATACTGATGCTCATGCTCATGATCTGCTTATATCATTTTGCTTTGCTCATGTGACTTTTCTTTTTCTAGTAGATTTTCTCATTTTCATGGCAATTGAAAATGCAGGTTCAGAAAATGGTTTAGATCTTTGCTAGTTGAACGTGGAGGCTCATTCTCTGACGTTTTCAGATCGAAACATCCTGATAGGTGAAATTTTTTATAACAACATCTTCTGTGTTTATTGAAGGACCCATCCATATTAGCTTTTTGATTACGTTCTTTTATTTTTTTCTGTTTATCATTGATTGCCTCTTTCTGGATTTCTAACAGGAATGATGCATTCACATGTTGGTCATCAAGTAGTGGAGCAGAACAATTTAATTATGGTTCGAGGATTGATCATATTTTAGTTGCTGGATCATGCTTGCATGAAGCCGGAGATCAGCAGGGCCATAGTTTTCATGCTTGCCATGTCAAGGAATGTGACATATTAACAGAGTATAAGCGGTTTAAGAATGAAAATATGCAAACAAGGTAAGTCTGTGTAGTTATGAATTATCCAATATGAGTCTTTCAATTCTACGCGTGGTTACTTCTTTTTGTGCCCATCTCACTCTTACTTTAAAATTAATTTGAGTATCTGAATCAAACTTGTGAACATTACAGGTGGAAAGGTGGATTGGGTGTAAAATTAAAGGGATCAGACCATGTACCTGTATTCACTAGTTTTGATGATTTGCCTGACATCCCTGAACACAGCACACCGCCATTAGCTTCAAGATATCTTCCCATGATTTACGGTTTCCAGCAAACTCTTGGTACAAGAAACTTAAATTTATTCTGCTGTGATGGATTGGATTAGAATTTATCAATTTATTCAGCTTCTAAGCTCGTTTTTTCACTGTAACAGCATCAGTGTTTATGAAAAGGCAAGCCAATGAGCAAGCCAAAGCCATGGAGGTTTCATGTTCATCATCGACTCAAAGTAACGCTACGCCAAGTTGTGGAGATATCTCGACAGGACCACTCAGAAACTGCAGTTTGACGGGTGTTTCACCTGAAGAATCTTGTACTTTAGAGAAAGATTCCACTGGTAGAGTAAACACAACATCTGGAGGTTCCACTGATAACCTTAGAGATAGAATGTGTGTATCATCAGTGAGAGCTGAGAATATCTCTAGAGATGGAAACAAGAAAAAAGTGAGGAGGGTCCAATCTTCTCAGCTTTCTCTTAAGTCCTTTTTCACTTCCAACGCAAAGGTAAACAGTGGCGGGGAGAAATCTGCTTCATATGTTTCCTCAAGTCAGAGCTCCCAAGTCGATAGCATCACAGAACCGACTGTTTCCAGCAAAGAAGACGATGAACCGACTATTTCATCACAGGAACAAGATCAAAGCAGTTCTTCGGCTAAACAAAAGAATGATGCAGCCTTAATGGAGTGGCAAAGAATACAGAACTTAATGCAAAACAGCATACCCCTCTGCAAAGGACATAAAGAAGCTTGTGTCGCTCGTGTTGTAAAAAAACCAGGTCCCACATTTGGACGCAGATTCTACGTCTGCTCTCGAGCTGAGGTAAGCAAACAATATTAAGTCTTCTGAACCGTGAAAACTATACTCTAATATCTATAACATGCCTTGCAGGGACCTTCCTCTAATCCAGAAGCAAATTGTGGCTATTTCAAATGGGCTTCATCAAAATTCCGAGACAAGTAAACGAGTTATGATGCCAAATATAATGATTCATGTGAATGGTTAGTAAATTAATTTAGTATTAAGAAACGAGGGATTTAATCTAGTGAGCTGAGGTACACCCTAGAATCTCAACGATGTCGGTATATAGTTAATAGTATCTCTCTCTCTAAGTCTTGACCAATGTGTAAAAAGTTGCTGGATTTAGCTTCTTTCCACGTTCCTGTCTCTATCAATTTATCCCCCTTGTCGTCGTTTTATAATGTAATTGTTTCTTTTAATGTGATTAATTAACTTTTAGCTTTGTAATGCAGCGAAATATCTATAGGGTAATATACTAATGTGCCAAGTTGCAGACATATGATTATAAGGTATGTTAATTCACATGGATACGTATACGCGTATACATATGTGTGTGTAATGTAATTATGTATTTCTTATTTATATATAATTGGAAGATGACGAGAAATCACAAAATGCTTATGGAAGGGAATGTGTCACCCACGAATTGGTGGTGTCAATCTTCGACGTCACTTCCGATTGTTTTATTCAATCCCATTTTATTATACAAAGTAAAGATGTGTGTTACTTGGCTTTTGAAGATGTCAAAAGTCTGGAAGATACCTTTTTCTTTGATAAATTGTTAAATCGTAACAATCTGTTTTCTTTCCTTTTTTATAACAAAATCCTCCTTTTGAACGTATTTGTCATTATGTTTCACACTTTAGGTTAACGGTGAAAAAAAAAAAAGATTAAATTAGTATGATCCACAAGAATTAGATAAGTTTATCTAAAAACTATTGAATCGACCGGCACTAACCTCACACCAAACGGATTTTGATAGAAAACTATAGCCGTGTTTTTGGCGTATCAAAGATGAGCCAACACGTGGTTGGGGAAGAGCTAGAGACTCTATATGATTACAATAGTTTGCTTAAAAAAATTTACTCAATCACAATCTTCTAGAACCGAATTATCGTCCACCTCTGCGTGATCGACATGCATAAGGACCAAGATAGGGTCGAATTGAATCGTAAGGGGGGGGCACGAGCTCTTTTCAATCCTGGTCCCCTTTCAGACATATCACCGTAATGGTTTGACAAGAGCTTAAACTTGTGATCATCTTTTCTTCTTTTTTTTTTTACCTTGTCATTATCTTTGATATTGTCAATTTGAAAACTCTTAAATTTTGATCATCTACAAAATTTATCAGTGATGGATTTACTGAAACTTCCACTTGAAAAAAAATAAAGATTTGTTCATTTTTAAAAGTTACCATGCATATTGGGAGTTGTATTAATAAAAAATCAAATAAATTTCAAAAATTTTATAAAAGTTAGTCAAAATTCAATGACTGACACTTATAAAAATGTGGTTAATAATCTCCATCCCGTGATTCCGGTTCTTTTGAATTACCTCCTCCAAAAGAATACACAATAGAAATAAAATAAGTCAGTCGACTTTTCTTAAACGAATATTTTAGAAGAAGAAAAAAAAAAAAAGCCGACTTTTCCTTGACTAAGACAACCATAATCCCTCGCGTAAGAAGATAAATCTAAAAATATGGATATTATTTGTTCGTGATCTAATAAAGAAACGGTTTGTTGATATCATTAAATTTCTGTGAGAGAAAATCAATTTCCCCACGAATTATATTCTAGATTTCCATTTCTTTAAAGAAAATAAAAAAAATCACATAGATATTAAAAATATGTTTGTATGGTGGGAGGCAATCCTTAAATACACACAGTAGACTTTTATCTTTCTTCAAAAAATCTATTTCTGTCTTCTCAATATCCAACAAACAATGAATGGTCGAAATAACGTCTCCAGACAAGTACAAGAATAACGAAAATAAGAAAACAAAAATACGCCACTAAGAAGGATTCAATTTCGAATTCCCATCAAAAATTAAAAAAGTCACTTAATCAAAAACAAATAACTAAAAGCCACAGCCTTATTTTAATTTCGCGCATTAGTTCTTAGATTGTTTGGTTTTAGAAAATAAATAAAATTACTTTGATCTAATTTGTTAATCCGACAATTGCAGGCTTACAGCCAGAGCACAATTTGGCCACTACGAAAGAAACCTTACGTACATTCTTATCTCTACAGTGCAATAATTCCGACTGGATAAGCTCTTTGATCTGACTCAGCTCCACAGGATCCGACCCGAGTTTACTCTACTTAACCCGACCCGTCTTTATATCCTACTTTTTTTGTATTTTAAGTCCCTTTAACCTTTATGTAGTATGTAATTTAAAACTAATAGAGTATTAATGAAGCAAATTAATGACCAATCGCCTCTTCGCCTATAAATAAATCCCTCCGTTTCTTCTTCTTCTTCAGTCTCTTCTTTCCCTCTCTCTCTCTCTCTCTCAAACCCAAAAAAAACAAACAAACGCAGAGAAAATCAGAACTTCGCAAACGACATCGTTTCAGAGCAAAGATGCTTTCTTCTTCTCCAACTTCCTTCGCTCATCCATTCCTCTCCTCTTCTCCGCCTCTCTCCCCTATATCTCCCCAGTCTCGCGCGGCTCGGATCTCGCCTCCTCTCGTCTCCGCCTCTTGCTCCTACACCTGCGCGGAGGATTCGCCGAGGTTGCACCAGATCCCGCGCCGGTTAACGACGTCGACCGCTTCGCTTTACGAGATTCTGGAGGTTCCTCTCGGCGCCACGAGTCAGGATATCAAATCGGCTTACCGGAGACTGGCCAGGATCTGCCATCCCGACGTGGCGGGAACCGATCGGACGAACTCTACTTCTTCGGCGGATGAGTTCATGAAGATCCACGCGGCGTACTGTACGCTCTCTGATCCTGAGAAACGCTCTGTCTACGATCGGAGGATGCTTCGCCGGAGTCGTCCTTTGACCGTCAGTACTACCTCCGGGATGGGCAGTTACGTCGGACGGAACTGGGAAACCGATCAGTGCTGGTAGCGAGTTGACTCGGTGTCCGAGTTAGCTTGAGTTTGAAAAAAGATAAATCGGTTGTAAATAGGAAGGGATAAACCTTTATCTTAACGTTGTAATTAATAGTAAGTAAATTAAGCTTAACACGGATGAGGATTAGTGTGCTAACATACGCCTTGTGCTTAAACGTACGCTCCCTCCCTCCCCCCACGAGCCATCGCCGCCGTTTGATTCGTGTTACCTAGGATCTACGTGTACTTTTTATACCTTGTGAATCCTATAATAGTTCATCATTGGAAACTAAAATATATTTACTTTCGTTCTCTTGATTATTTAGATTAAGATTTGCTTACGAGCCTATGGTTCGAATATACCTTATTCCAGTGCAAAATGTCAAAGTAACATAAACAACATATCTAACGTAACCAAAAAACAAGTCTAATTAATATGAATATGCTTGGAGCAGTTTCGTTTTATATCAAGCAAATCAATTTTGTCCAGGTTCATACGAAGTCTTTATTTATTGTTGTTGTTTGCTACCATTTTGGCTTTGATCTCAGTTCTCTGGATACCGAAATTAGGAGTGTCGACGATTTATAGAACGCATCCAATTGACAACAAAGTAATAATTAGAATACATCCATAAGTGATTATATCTTCTGGCCCACAAAACAACTGATATTCTAGAACACGGACGTGAACATGGCCAATGAAAGAAACAAAATTCCAGTGTGAACCAACCAAACAGAGCCATCACTTTTCCTGTTTAGAGTTCTTTCAAGTGTTAAGTTGGGGAGACACTCTGAGTTAATGAATGTGGAGGCCGAACTGATTTTATCAAAACAATGATGTGCGTGTGCTGGCATTATAGTCGAATACACTAAAATAGGGTTTTTTTTTTGTTGACTGAAGGTTTGTACTAATATAGGTATTTGGCGTCCTCTTTTTGTCATTTTAGAAACATTATAATATTTAGTATCACTACAATGTCATCTGTTCGGGTGTTCTAAGCTGTGTGATCACCGAAAAAAAAAAAACTGAAATCAAAATTGGGATAGACGAGATACAAGATATATTGTTTTGTCTGTACCGCACCGCGTTGATTGGTGCGATTATCATTCTACTGATATGCTCAAACTGCTGTAACGGGAAGAATAATAAGTTTGAAGTTTGAACCCTCGACATGGTTGTAATCATGTGTAATGGTGAGATGGAACTTGGAAGTATTATTGAGACATAAGCCGGTGCATAAGTTTCTTTAAGTTGAAAATTATTTGCATGACTTTGTTGATAAATAATAGCCATAATCCTCGTCATCTTTAGGTTTATTGGGGCCTAGAGGCGACAAAAGTACGGGCCCGCGAGATTGTGGAAACTGGAAAAGTAACTCATGTTGTTAAGTGGTCAGATCTTCTGCGCTATAAATTATTGCCGTATTTTATTCTAATTTGTCGGGACTTAATATATAATAGTGCATCTTTTTATTCAAAATCCAAGTATAATGTCCTTCTAGAAGCTAAAGGATAGTGTATGTGTGTGTGTCATTTTTTTTTGTTATTTCTGTAAGAAAAGGCAAAAGGAGAGACCCAAAAGAAAAGATCTCCAAACTCGTGGCTCTTCTTCCTCTAATTATGTTTGTTCCTATTGATAGAATTTGATTCAGCGTCTTTTATGTATAAATGTTTTCGACGTTTAACTGAAAGACGTGCTCCAGTGTATTATATGTATTCATTATAACCATGATGTCTTCGTTTTGAGTTTTTTTTTAAAAACAATCTATTCACGTTTTATGAATAAACATAAAACGAACCAGACAGAAGCCGCGCAGAACACTCTCGGTTCTTAAATAAAAGATATTTTGCTGTGAAGTAATGAAAATTTTCTTGTCAATAACTAGAATCCTACTATTCTTTCTTTACGTAATTACATAATTTGATTGGGTTCTCCTGTAACTATCTTTTTTAACGAATCTTAAAATCTAAATATGGAACATGGCCTGGCCTATAAAATATATATGGTTGGTTATAACATTCTATGTAGCCACACTCAACTTGTAAAGGCAGTGCCTTATGGGGCTCAATTTAAATCTCATAAACTTGTCATTGTGTTCAAAAAATTTCGTAGTTTAACTAAGTATAACCTCTATAAGTTATTATTTTGGAAAATTAATATAGAACTTTTTAGTTTTAAATTAAATTTTTGATTCAATTTTTTGTTTTAACAAAACAATTACTATATCAAAGAAAAACTGTTACTAAAGATTTTATAATTATGAAGGGCCATAAATATGCATTTAGGTTGGAATCTGAAATCTTTGTAGAATCTCTTGGGCCATTGTATCCAGTATATAGAATTCATCAGAAGGCCCAGTATCAATAACTTTCTCGCCCCCTCCCCGTTTATTTTTTACTATTTAATTTAACCATGAAAAAGACAAAACTTAAAACCCTGGTTCAAACCAAACTAAGTCTAGATTAGGCCCATCTTAGAGAAACTCATGGACCACGTGCCTAAATAATTCAACAAAAGGCTAAAATGATTAGAAGTGCGAGGGTCAGGATTAAAAAGCTAAGGTGGACGCGTGCACACCGGATAACCGACGGCGATAGAGGAGAAAGTGAAGTGGCAGAGTTTCCCAAATTCCCCACTCCCGAAGAATCCTCCACCAAAAATTTTAAGTTGGGCGGCTGTATCTCTCCATTGAGTCCAATTAGGGTTTGATTAGATTCCACTAATACTAGGGTTTTCTCACTAATTTCCCCTTTATTTTTTTATTGTCGGCTATCTCTAAACTTTCCTTAAACGTTTTAAGAGATTTTAATCCACTCCACCTCTATATATATATTACAAACACGCCGACAGATTTATCATCTAAAAACCCTAATTTCTCAATTTTATTATTTCTTCGATCTCTCTCTCCTTCTTCAAATCCGATGGCGCAAGAGGATCAATCTGCGGCGAGATTTACCGGGAAGGTGAATTGGTTCAACGATTCCAAGGGATATGGTTTCATCACACCCGACGAGGAAGGCGAAGAGCTTTTCGTTCACCAATCCTCCATCGTCTCCGAAGGTTACAGGAGTCTAACGATCGACGACGTGGTTGAGTTCGCCATCACGCAAGGAAGCGACGGCAAGACCAAAGCCGTCGATGTCACCGCTCCCGGCGGTGCTCCTCTTAAAAAGAAGGAGAATACCTCTCGCGGTAACGGTGGTGCTAGGCGAGGCGGTTGTTACAATTGCGGCGAGGCTGGTCATCTTGCTAAGGATTGCCGTGACGTCAGCGGAGACCGTGTCGACCGTAGCTCTGGAGGAGCAGGGTGCTACACTTGCGGCGATTCTGGTCACTTCGCTAGGGAGTGCTCTCAGAAACCAAGCGGCGGCGAGCGTGTAAGAGCCGGCGGAGAAGGGTGCTACAAGTGCGGTGACGCTGGTCACTTCGCTAGAGATTGCGTTCAGAAGTCGAGTGGAAACGTCGGAGGCGGCGGCGGAGGAGGAGGAGGAGGAGGAGGTTGTTATACGTGTGGTGGAGTTGGTCACTTGGCTAGAGAGTGTCCGACCAAGAGACAGCCTGGTGGTTGTTACGAGTGCGGCGGTGTTGGTCACTTGGCTCGTGATTGTGACAGGAGAGGAGGAAGCGGTAGAGTCGCTGGTGGTGGTGCTAGCGGCAAGTGCTTCAAGTGCGGTGAAGGTGGTCACTTTGCAAGGGAATGCTCTGTTGCTTGATTACTTATATCAAAGAGGATGATGAAGATTGAATTTGAGTAATATAAACTTTTTTATATTCTCTTCGTTTTCATTTTTTATATCTTTTGCTGATGGGAATGATGAATTTGCCTGGTCCTTTTTTGGTGTTTTTGTTGAGTTTTATTTTCTATTTATTATACAAACGGTTTTGTGTTAACTATATAAGTTTAACTGGAGTTCGGTTTCTGATATGAATGATGTCCTTTTTGTCTTAAGATTTTCTTTGGGAGTTTTGACCTCTTATGACTTCTTTTGCTTATGTCACTTTGAGTCTTGTCCTTTCGATAACTTGTTACTGGTTCCAGATTATCGCCTTGGTTGTACGGGGGATGTTTGACTATAGAAATCAGAAGTTCAAACCTATGATGTTCCAAATTTTGCGACTTTTAACATAATAATTAGTCCCTTGTCATAATTTAAACACAAATATTCTTGGGTTGTTTTGGTTTTGAGCACTGCCTTGAGAGTAATTCTTACAGAGGATCAGTCTTGGATTTTTGCTAATTGGGTTAAATAATGAGCAAAATCCTAACAATGATGACGAATCTTTCTAATGGAAGAAAATGGAAACCCAAGTTAGGTTGGTCACCTTTACCTGTCCAGACAAAGCTACACTATCGAATTATCGTTGTTTAGATTACTGTAATGCACACATATATAAAAACCTGATTAGGTTAAACATCAGTCACCAATTGTGTTCATAACGTTGGGTGATTGGATCCAATAAACCAAAACCCTACTAATCACCTCACATCGCATTTATCAATTGTTTATCCAATGGTTTAATGCCATTTTAGATGACATATGGGTAGTTTACACAAAAGGAGAACCTTCTCACTTGACATGAAATCCAAATAACGTTTTCCTTTTTTTGTCAACATCCAAATAACATTTATGTAACAACACTTACCCTATTCAAATTCTGCGGTTACGATTTTGGTTACAAACGGTAAAACTCTCATTTCACTTGTTTCGAGGTAGCGTTTCTTTAGAATTTACACAAATTTTGTTTAGGATGCTAAATGTTGTAGGTTCATCTGAATCACACATATCATACATTCATACTAAACGAAAAGTGACAATCGGGCTGATGGCGAAAAATATTAAATAACGCAAACGCAAACAACAATCGAGGCCATAACCGTCGTTTAATTGGGCTTGGATTTTAGAGAAGAATATCGAGTTCTCAGGAATTGAACGAGTTTGTATTGTAAGAGACACAAAAACAAAGTTGTATATAAACATAAATAACTTGTAGAAATGAAAGAAGCATGAACCAACCAAGTTGATATCTCCACATCACACAACTAAAGCTTCGAATGTCGTTGACCCAACACCTTCTCGTTTCTTTGTTAAACAATCTTACAAAATTCCTATCCAACGTTAGCCACTATGTCTCTTTCCCATAATAGCTCAAAAAAATAATAATAATAATTGTATTTCTCTCCTGAACCTTTTATTCTATATTCCAGTTTGAATACTATATCTGGGAAAGACACGAAATATCAAACATCATTATATATTTTATTTTGTCATCTTGTAATAATTATAATAATTAATTAAACAGTGACCCAACACAACTTGGGTGGATATTAGATACTCTTAAGACCGTGTCCCTTGGAAGAGAGAAGAGGGCAGAAGAATCTAAGGATGGATCACACAATACGTCTTCTCTTTCAGCAATTCTCTGATCACGGCATCTTTCGTTCAATTCATTTATATTTAGATACTATTCAATCATTTTTTGAAAAATATAGCCAATTCTTATAAACATTTCGCAACCGATAAATTATTATCCGGCGTCGTACAATCGATGAGCTGCTTATGAACATATAAGGTGATTAGTCTAGTGATGGGTAACCTACCAAACAAACAAAGTGATGGGTAACCTATGCTTCTATCACATTCACACAAAAAAAAACAAAAAAATTGCAAAAGATGTAATTTATACTATATATTAATAATCAAAGGGGACAAGCTCTACGTAGATCACCGACATCAGTAAGACTGATCCTAGCCATATGCAACCCATACTGGCATATTACACGAATTATACAAATAAACAATTACGAACATGACATAATAATGTTTTTCGATGATTTTTTAAAAAATTCTTACATATTTATATCTATACAAATATTAATAACGTGAAGATGTACGGCATATTGGCCGACTAACATAGACAAAGGCGGCATGGGCTCACGTGAAAGCCGACCTTTCTAAAAAAAATCTTAAGCCCTTTAAAAGATTCAATCCCAAAACCAATCTCTCTCCATTTTCTTTGTCATTCTACTTTCTTAAGCCCTTTATATACACACACCAATCCCACACCTTTACACTCTTCAAACATCTCTCACCAGAGCAGAAACAGAGTCACCGGCGGCGACACTTAAACACAAAAAGTTGATTTATCTAGATTCTGGTGACTCTCTGCTCTAATGGGTCAATCTCAAAAATCTCTCTTTCTTTTCCTAGTTCTTGTTCTAATCTATGGCGTTTCCTCTACCACTTTCACCGTCGTTAACCAGTGCAGCTACACCGTCTGGCCTGGCCTTCTCTCCGGCGCAGGAACCGCTCCTTTACCCACCACCGGATTCTCTTTAAACCCGACTGAAACACGCGTCATACCAATCCCCGCCGCTTGGTCCGGCCGTATCTGGGGCCGTACTCTCTGCACACAAGACGCAACCACCGGAAAATTCACTTGTGTCACAGGAGACTGCGGTTCCTCTGCCGTCGAATGTTCCGGATCCGGCGCCGCACCTCCAGCGACGCTCGCTGAATTCACCTTAAACGGAGCCGGTGGTCTCGATTTCTACGACGTCAGTCTCGTCGACGGTTACAACATCCCTATGACAATCGTCCCACAAGGTGGCGGAGATGCCAGCGGCGTCGCTGGGAACTGCACCATCACTGGCTGCGTTGCGGAGCTCAACGGGCCTTGTCCTGCTCAGCTGAAAGTGGCTACGACGGGGACTGAAGGGGTGGCTTGCAAAAGCGCTTGTGAGGCGTTTGGAACGCCGGAGTATTGCTGTAGTGGCGCGTTTGGAACGCCGGACACGTGTAAGCCGAGCGAGTATTCGCTGTTTTTCAAAAACGCGTGTCCGAGAGCTTATAGTTACGCTTACGACGACGGAACTAGCACCTTTACTTGCGCCGGAGCTGATTACGTCATCACTTTCTGTCCTTCTCCTAACCCAAGGTAATATATTTCTATTTTCATTTACTTACTGCAAAAAAAAAAAACTACAAAAAGCTATGATTGTCTTCAAGTGGAAACACGAATTAGAATATTTGAAAAAACAAATTGGTAGTTTTTGGTTATTAAAAGGTTTGGTTCCGAATTTCCAATGACCCTTTCAAATCAATTAAAAAAAGGGTACAAAGTTCGGTTCTGATTCTGTTTGAAGAAGTCCGGTTTCGAGTTTTTTTACCACATTCAAATAATTCATTACGTTTTGAACAAAAAAATTTGGTGATGTCAAATCACTGTATAAAAATCATGACACATGCTTTTCGTAATGCAGCGTGTTATTTTGTCAATTTGTGAAATCATAAGACAAGACGACATTTTCATTTCACCCGTTGCAATAATGATATCAACATAATAACTAAAAAAGAATAAAAATATAAAATATCTAAATTGTTCTCTGTTGTATGCATAGATTTTTCTTTCAAACGTCGGTGAACTGTGCCCATGTGTGGTCCGACACGGCTCTTTTGTTCATATCGCAATTAATATATATATATATATATATTATATATATATGTTTAAACGTTACTTTAAATATCTGACAACAAACGTTACTTTAAAAATAAAACTGTTAAATATAATAATTTGGATTTATGTAATTTGTCTCAGTGTGAAGAGTGCAACGAAGGGGGGAAGACTTGAGCCCGAAGCCGTAAGCTACTCTGCGGCATCTCGAAACGCGTCGCCAACTCTCTCTACCGTGTTTTCAATTGGCATTTTGGCTGTCGCGTTTTGGGCGGTACAACGCGTTTGGTGATAGCTGCACGTATCTGTTCAAGCTTTGATAACAACATCATTCGAGATTTTCATCTTAGAGAATGAAAAGATCATCAACTAAAAAATGGCCACAAAAAAAAGAGCCAATTAGTCTGAGTTGATAATTTTTGGAACAACCAACTTGTGTGGGGTTCCCAAGTGCTAAGGATGGATTTGTTTTAGATTGATTAGTTATAGTATTAGTTACTACTTAATAGTTATCTTTGTATTTTTTTTTAGACATGTTGTTGTCTTTACGGTGTATGTAGGAGACGACTATATATATTAACAGTTTTGCTTGCAGAATTAGTTGACTGGTAATGCGTTTCGTTTTTCTTAACTTTTTAAATTATGCGTTTTATCAGGAAATATGTACTGAAAAAGTAGATTCGTCATAATAATGTTGTATTTTATTTGTTGTATAAAGAAAAGAACTGTGTGCTGAATTAATTATTGGGTTACGGAAGGAATATGTACAGTAAAAGTCAATTATCAAATTTAAATAACTAACACTAGTCTGTAATGTACGTCGATAAATCATAGAAATTTGGCGGGTAAGTGTATACAATATAATACAAACACTATTAAACTTTCAAAAACAATTCCAAAGTGAGGCTGCGAACAATTTTCTCTTCCCTTTTTGTTATCAAAAGGTTGCTATATTTGTTTATTAATCGACCTTTCACAATCGAATTCCCATATTAGATATAAAAAAACACAAAGTAGCAGTATCAGTTGTAGTAGAAAAACCAATTTCGACCTTATGATCAAAAAGATTCTCTCTCACTCACACAGTCACACCAATTCCTTTCTTTTAAAAGATTCTCTTCTCTCAGTCGCCTTGTCTTCCTCCCATGGCTCTGTTCCGTCTCCATCTCCCACCTTACGCCTCTGTTCTTGGATTTATCATCTTCTTGCTCCGTGACGGTAAGCAATTTCTCATCTTTTTTCAACTAAGTTCCTCTACTCAAGTTCTTGAGTTACGTTTGATTCTGGTTTTGTTTCTCCACTGTAAACCGAAGGTGTAAAGTGTACAACATTCACGCTAGTTAACAAATGCGATTTCACGGTGTGGCCCGGGATTTTATCCGGCGCCGGTAGTCCCAAACTCGATACCACAGGATTCGAACTCCCGAGAGAAACCTCTCACACTTTCCGAGCACCAGCAGGTTGGTCTGGTCGGTTTTGGGGTCGTACCGGATGCAACTTCGATGGTTCTAGTAGCACCACTACCTGCTCTACCGGAGATTGCGGTTCCGGCGAGATGGAATGCAACGGATCAGGTGCTGAACCGCCAGCTACACTAGCCGAGTTCACTCTCGGCGTTTCCGGCTCTCTAGACTTTTATGATGTCAGCCTTGTCGACGGCTACAACCTCCCAATGATCGTGGAGGGTTCCGGTTCGTGCGCCACCACAGGCTGCGTCTCGGACTTAAACCGGAATTGCCCAACGGAGCTAAAAGCCAAGAGCGGTTTGGTTTGCAGAAGCGCGTGCGAGGCGTTCGGAACACCGGAGTACTGCTGCAGCGGTCCGTATGGCTCACCGGATACCTGCAAGCCGTCCATGTACTCACAAGTCTTCAAAACAGCATGTCCTAAATCGTACAGTTACGCGTATGACGATGCTACAAGTACTTTCACATGTAGCGATGCTGATTACATCATCACTTTCTGTCCCAATATGTCCAGGTAAGGAAACTTAAATTGAGTCGAAAACAGTTAAACAAGACAAGAGCTTGGTTTATAAAGATCAAAGCTTTGAGTTATATATTTGCATTGTGTGAAGCAGTTTGAAGTCTTCGAGAGAACCACCTCCTGAAGAGAAAGGAGACGCATCTGGCTCTGGAGCTGAGTCCAGTACAGAGATGCAACAGCCAATAGAAGTAAATTCATTAGCAAATTCTTATCTTGCGGATATGGCTATAGGAGAATCCACTAGAAACACCGCTTCTTTTGCGATTCTGCTTCCTGTAACATTGATTTTCTATTCGATCAGCTTGTAGCTTTTGATTACTGCGAAAAAAGGACAACAAAACTGAGAGGAGGTAAAATATTGAGACGGAACTTATATTTTCCTCAATATTGAAGGCAAAGCTTGTCAATTTGAGGGAAAAGTTCAAGCAAAGCTTGTCTTGTAACATTCTCATGAGCTACATTATTCAAGAAATTAAAATGTTCTGAAATCAATGTGCATAGAAAGCGTTAATGTCTTTTCAGAAAAAAGTTTCATACTGGCTCCAATCATATTGAGAATCACATTTACACACTTACACAAACACAAATACAAATACAGATTGTTCTACATAAAAAGATGACCTGGGTCCATCTCAAATGATTCCTTCATCATCTCATTTATATTCCAAATTGTTGTGTACAAGAGTTCTTTTTCAGCACTAGAAAAACCAGAAAAACCAGAAAAACAACTAGAAATTAGATTCAGAGGGCCGGGTTTAGAATGAAAGAAAAGCTTGATGTAGTTCATCAATGGCAGTACACTTGATCTAAAATCTCTTATTTATATTTCTATATCTTCTTTTTAGATGAACGGCTTTGCCTAACTCGTGTATATTTGCGGTGAGGACCTCTCTATTATTGAAAAGGAAGACAAGAGCATCTTGCATAGAGTCAAAAAGGTTTCAACTTTCAAGTCCACCCACTTAATATTATATCCATTAAAGCAAACACACAGAATGTTAAACAAAGCTTGAAAGATTGGGTATACCTGCGTTTATTCGCCGTCCATAGCCGCAAAGATGAAATAGTCTTGACTAACTATGATTAGTAATTTGAATAAGTAAAGGGTAGCAGTGGTTCTTGTCGTAGTTAGGCCAAGATTCGTCTCCTTTCACAAACGTCTCATGGCGCTTCCAAACTTGTCCATCGTAGTTTTCGGTTAAGACGTAGTGTAAACCAACGTCTTCAATCTCCTTCAGGAACATGTCTAAAGAGTCACCTCTCTTAGGACTAAAGAATAATGCTTCAGAGGGGTTTTTGGCTTTAAGCAGCACCTTGACGATACTTGCAAGGTGCTTATGAAATTCCTTGAAAAAGGTACTGGTGAATCAAAAGATGTAGTGATAAGGATAAGAAAGATATATTGATATAGAGGAAGACTGAGATCAAGAGCAAGGTAAAGTGAGAAAGCTACCAATCGCTCGCAACTATGATGTCAAAAGTGTTGGTCTCTGAAAGTTCATGCTGATTCCAGTGAAACTCCATGGCTGTTACGCTTGTTTCGCCAAATGCCATGGAGTTGGACTCTACGTTACGCTTAATATCTGTGGACGTTAAGTACAACAATAAATCCAAGAAAAATAAATTGAGTTCCGGGTTTTCATATCTCAAGGCTTCAGCCAAAGAAGACAACTCTAATGAAACAGAACAGCATACATATACACAAACACACACAAAAAATGAAGGATACAATTGACTACTTGGGGATTTCCATCTGAGATTACAACTTCTGATGCTTCGGTGGCAACAGCAATAACTAAACCGGCTAATCCATACCCGGATCCAAGCTCAATGACTCTTTTACCTCTGCATCATCCCAATGAACCAAGTAAAATTGTAAGAAAAAGAAGTTATCAGAATACGGATGCAGATCAGTCTTAAAAATGAAGACAGAAACCTGAAACGATCTGGCTGAGACATGCAAAAGTAGGCTAGAACTTCTTCTGAGGGCCACTGACCTAGAAGAATGAAAGTAACTTAAGTAATGATACCACAGATATACAGTTTAAATAGCATTCCAGACCCCCAAGCAACTCAATGTGTTTGATATAACGCTTTGAATCAACCAGAGACCAGAGACAACTAGAGATGCACTGAGACAAAGAACTTACAGACAAGTCCTGTATTATCAATGTTGTGTCGATTTGATATCTCAAAGTCTTTGAGATCACTGCAATTATCCACTCTTTGTCTGCATGAATTTATAGAAATCTTTTAGGAGTGGCAAATCTATAAAAGATCAGTTTCATTCAAATGGATCGAAACTTAGTAAGGAAGATGCTAACGTTAGATAGAGTTTGGGAGAAGCAGGAATGGGAATGGTGTAGCAAACGCATGCTTCCCGAGAATTGTCCGATTCCGGAGAAGAATCCACCACCTGACACGGAATCAAGTTGAATCCTTTACTTACTTTCCTTGAAACCCGCTTGATCCCAGCTTCAGATTGAGAATCTGAGGAAAAATTGAGACATGATCCGTTAGCTACGAGGGTTGTGAAGTCCAGATATGGATGACTGGAGAAGAAGAAGAAGAAGAAGAAGAAGAAGAAGAAGAAGAAGGGAGGAATTCACCAGATCTATTGAGAAGAGCTTGGCGAAGGATTCTCCATCTAAGAGAAGAAGAAGAAGAAGTGGGATCCATGGAAGAATCGTTATCGCCTCCTCCGCCGGAGTTTTTAAACAAGACGGCGACTGTTTCCCTCCGGAATCCGCCGCTAACAGGGAGAGAGTATTTCGCGAAAATCTGCGATGTCCTTTTTTTCCGGCGAAAATAAAAATTCGTTTGGTTACAAAAGTACAGTCACTTTTTGGAGGGGTCAACGAACGAAGTACAGTTAAAACCCTTTTTGTCGGAGTAACATTTTTTAAAACAGATTTTGGTTAATCAGTTTTCAGTAACTAAAATATTAATCAGTTTAAGGTGACACGAAGCTGAGAATTGATAACTCCAAAGTCAAAACTGCATGTATGTCAAAAGTAAACTAGTCAAGTGTAAGACATTAGACATCTGTTAGAAACAAATCTTATTTACTTTCTATAGTTTTCCATTTATACTGTTTAATCACTTTGAACTCTATTGATTTATGTTTTTTTAACAAATGTAAGTGTCTGGGTAATATGAGATGCAAAATTTGATTTACTCTTAATGCATACTTATGTCAAAAAGTCTTCCAACACAAATATTAATTTACTCTATACAGTTTCCCAACCAATGCTATACAAAATATAGTACAACTTTTTATCTTCCTTTAAATCTTGTCCTTCTTGATATTCACTAAAAATAGATTTCACCATCATTATTGATCATATCTCTAAAATTTTTTAACCTTTTGTTTCATATTACAAAAAAAAGCAAAAAACACAGTCAATTACACATCTTAATCACTTTCAAATCTTGTCTTAATATGTAGATATTTTTTTTAAATGATATGAAGATAATATTTACAGTTAAATTTTTGGATGATTTCATATTTACTGATTTACAATGCACACTTATCAACATGATAATTCGTAAATTATCATAATAAAAACTATATCAAAATAAGATAAATTTCGGATAAGCGCGGGAAAATGTCCCTAGAGTTGTTAAGTTATAAGCCGGCCCGGTTTAGACAAAGTACGCGTTCTTTAGACACGCAACCCCCACGTTTGCCTGTACCCCGACAGCAAATTACTTAATACTTAATCAAAAATATATTCGCTAATCTTTTTCACTTTTTCTTTTTGGGCCCCAAATCTTTTTCACATTCGTATAAATAACCAACACTTCTTTTTCATTTCCCTTCGTCTTCCTCCTCCTTTACTCCATTTCCGGCGAAAAATGGAATCCTCTGCAAGTCCTAAGCTTTACCCGAGCGTCGACACTTCAACCACCAATGCTCCTCTCCCAAGTTCCTCCTCTTCCCCTTCTACTAATATACTCTACCCTTCACTCGATGTGAATGATCTAGTCAACAATATCTTCCCGGAGCAATCGACGACCACCGTCTCTGACTCCGCTTCGGCTCCTCCCATGGCGACGGAGGAAGTGATTCTGACAATCCACGGCGCAATCCTCCACCTCATCGACAAATCCTACAGCGTCGAGCTGGCTGTCGGCGATCTCGAGATTCTCCGTCTTGTTCAGGGAGAGATCACAGTCGCCGTTTTCGCTCGTGTCGCCGATGAGATCCAGTGGCCGTTGACCAGAGACGAACCCGCAGTGAAAGTCGATGAGTCGCATTACTTCTTCTCGCTCCGACCCGTCAAAGAATCTGGCCCGGATCATTCCACCAACGAAGAGAACAACGACGACATGTTGAATTACGGATTGACAATCGCTTCCAAAGGGCAAGAGCCGTTGCTGGAGAAGCTAGACCAGCTCTTAGCTGATTACAGCAGTTTCACGTCGGAGAAAGGGGGAAACGTGACGGATTTGACGGCGGCCAAGGAGACGTCGCCGGCGGAGTTGACGGGAAAGAGGAAGAAGATGGTGGAGAAGCAATGTACGGCGTATTGGACGACTCTGGCTCCGAATGTGGAGGATTACAGTGGAGTCGCAGCGAAATTGATCGCAGCTGGTTCTGGACAGTTGATCAAAGGGATTCTTTGGTGTGGAGATGTGACGATGGATCGTCTCATGTGGGGGAATGATTTCATGAAACGGAAGTTGTCTAAAGCAGAGAAGGAGAGAGAAGTTAGCCCTGCCACTTTGAAACGTCTCAAAAGGTACAATCTTTCAATTTTGTTTATCTTCCCGATTGTGTGTTACAATCAACTAAAGATGTTTGTAAAAATGTAGTCTTGGGATGTATTTTCATTTGTGTAGGTGAATTATATCTTGTAGCTTACTGTTTTATTGGGTTATAACAGAGTGAAGAAGATGACGAAAATGACAGAGAAAGTGGCGAATGGTGTGCTCTCTGGGGTTATAAAAGTTTCTGGATTCTTCGCTAGCTCAGTGGTGAATAGCTCAGCCGGGAAGAAACTCTTTGGTCTTCTTCCTGGAGAAATGGTTCTTGCAACACTTGACGGATTCAGTAAGTTTTAACTTGTCCTTTATCTTATAATTGTATCCATCTTTATTAGGTTTCTGACGATTAAAAACTAAACTCTGTTTTACCATTGTGATAGACAAGGTTTGTGATGCTGTTGAAGTAGCTGGAAGGAACGTTATGAAAACATCTTCAACTGTCACGACTGAAATCGTCGACCACAAGTAAGTAGTTTGAAAAAGATTACAAAAGCCAATGTGTTCATGCCAAAATAACATTGCTGGTCTAAATGTTATATTAATAATGGTTTGGTGATTATTAATTTGGAGGTATGGAGCAAAGACAGCAGAGGCGACAAACGCAGGGCTTGGAGCAGCAGGGCATGCTATTGGAACGGCGTGGACAGTTTTCAAGATCAGACAAGCTATTAACCCCAAGAGTGCAATTAAGCCGTCATCGCTGGCTAAAAACGCAATTAAAGCGGCAGCTAAAGAAAAGAAGAAGGGGGAAAAGAGTTCTAAGTAGGAGGAGGAAGCTTTTTCTCTAATGGATGATGTGTTGCTTGTACATCAGTCTTATTGCCTTTGTACAAAAGTATTTAACTGACAAGAGATTAGGTTTTTTGTTATTGTTGTTCGTGCAAGTGTTTTGCCTCTTTTGAGAATCAATCGATTTATACAAACGTGGATACAATTTTTGACATTGGGTTTGATTGATAACCGCAAGAATATCACAAAATGAGACTCATAATGCTCTTTATATGCCCTGTATGTAAAACTTCAGGTCAACTATAGAGTAGTAGACCAGTGAATTTATTCGTTTACATGCTCTGCCGTTTTTAGGGAAAGCAAAACAGCGAGGTGTTTATTTTTTTAATTTCCAGCCGTACAAAGTTCAGAGAAATAACTGAAATGTCCAATTATATAATAAAGGCATCGAACCTGCGAGCTTTGAATTACGAATCTGAAGCTCTGACCAACATAGATAACTAGGTCACTCGCTGTCGCTGAATTTAACATACGACCAGACATCAGGAACACGAAACAAAGGAACCGGCTTCTTCACCATGAAAGATGATTACGAGGTGCGACTTCTGATGTCTCATTCTTCAGCTTTGATCCGACTTTTTTTGTTTTTTGTTTTCTTCAAATTCAGATGATTATGCGCCAATGAAATTGTCCAAGTATGGTTTCCTTGTTTTCCCTATTTGATCTTCTCTACACACAGTTGTAATTGGGATTTGGGAGGAAAGGGTGTGACTTTATAAAATCGGAGCTTTAGGATTGTTAGTGAATGCCATCACTTCCTCTTGACCAATCCGGGAAGGCTCTTTTGGCTTTTATTCTGAAACTAGAAGATCATGAGATTGTGTTGCTTCTTTCTTATAAGCTGAGCTGATGGATATCTTCTTATAGGTTGATGAGAAGAAGCAAGCTGCTTCTGATGTGTTGTTTAGCTACTCCAAATTTGCAATGGCATGCATTGGAAATCAGACTCGTCCTAGCGACATGAGGTTGCATTTGATGAAGGTACTATTTACTAAATTGATTTAGCCATTTTGCTTGTGATTTGAGTATGAAGTTGATAGGACTCTACTTTTACAGGAGATCTCGGGATTGCCAACTTCTCTGAAAAGAAGAGAAGCTTCTAGAGCAGCAACTTCTCCTGATCCACTCGGCGAATCATCCAGCTCTGGTACCGCCAGGCTAGATAAAGTGGATAGCTTCAGGGCACTTTGATTTTACTTTTCTTCTTTTAACTTGTCAGGAGCACATACTATAGATCACAGGCTTAGTATCGGTCGCCGAGAAACCTAATTATCAGATCTTTACTGGTATTTTGCCTATGATAGTGTTAATGTTGTATTACCAGATGTGTGACTCCGAGAAATAAATGCTATGCTACTACTTCGAAATATATTATTCTGTTCAGTATAATCTCTCCAGACGGGCGTTGATATATTCATTGGTATTAGTATGTTTTTCTTTTACAGTGGATATTTCCCATTTCTTGAATATAGAACTTATGGTGTACTTTATATGCTATTCCCACGCACAGAACATAGTTTCTTGAGTCAGATGTTTTGTTTATGGAAATTATGAATCATCGAAAATTGGAGGTATATTGCAACCTACTCAGCTATTTGATTCTCTTATCCTCAAGAGTTAGTTTCCCAGTTAAATTCTGTTTTTTGAGTTATATGCTGCTGCGTAAAATGCTGTTTATCGGAGTGACTTACATCTGTTAGGAGGCTGTATGATTAAAACAACAATCATAATTTTAGAGCAATTTCAAAGCAATGAAGGTTGAAGGTAAACAACCTCTCATGAATCGTTTTTATTCATTGCATTCATTCAATTAACATTCATAATTTTTTTTATCAGCTGTTTGCGCATCTGTGAAATCTCCTCAGTGGCCTCTTCTGCTTGTTTCGTAGCATATGGTAAAGAGCACAACAGCTGCAGCAACAGCAATTCCAACCGTCTGCTGCTTCACTGCTGAAGGAATTTTCTTTGCCGGATTAAATCCTAGTTCTGAGAGTTTCTTGTGTGAATCTGCGTAATCTCTGAAGAACACATCCTCGTCCTGTCATACATTACGACACATTTCTTTTGTTGATAGAAACCAGACAATCATCTGAAATAAAATTTTCGAATAATCATACTGAAATCATATTTACCTTTGCATAGAGCTTAACATAGGGTTCGAACTTGGGATCACCAAGTAGAGCCTTGTCGGTTTTCAGTTGTAGCAATTCTGGAGTTTCCCCATTTAGAAGCTCTCTGAAACATCAATCATCAGAAAATGTAAGTTTCAGAACTCTCTCTCTCTCTCACTTTCTCGCTCTAACTTTGTATGATTTTGTGTTGTTGGCTTACACGAAATATGAGTTATCAAACTTGAGAGGATCACGTGTCCAAGGACCTTCAAAATTTGATCTCTCCTTATGTGCACGCCCCTATATACAAAAGCAGCAGCCAAGTTGGTTCACTTGAGCATGCTTAGTGGCATAGTGACATCGATTATTTTAAAGGAGAGTTAGTACTTAAGTACCAAAGTGTGGCCTCCAGAGAGAGCTACAATGTCTCTATCCGATAGACCCATACGAGAGAAGAGAGTTCTTAGATGTGAGGCACCTTGATTCGGATCTGGAAGTTCTCCTTCATCTGGGGACTCAGCATCCTGAAATCAGTTTTCCAATGATTATGTTCTTCTCTCGTTTCTTGTAACTCACGTAGCAATATGATTCTAACGCGTTATTCTTTAGGGATAAGTGTAAGTGTACCTTACGGCCTGGAGTGAATTGGATTTCAGGGCCACCGGTAACTTCGACTGCAACAACTCCTGCGAGCTGAATTCAAAACAAAGAATCTGTCAAGCACACCTCTCAAGAAGGAAGAAAGTTTTTGTGGCTTAGAGATGCTATATAACAATGTTTACCTGATAAAGGTCTGCGTAAGAGACTCGCGGATGCTTAGCTTTTACTTCCTCTGAAACCAGAAACCAAAGTTGAGACACATCAAAAAGAAACAGCAACCAAAGATGTAATCATGTCCTGAAGATAATAAAGGCATCATAACTGACCACAGAAGGCGACTGCTTTCTCCAAACCATTGTTGTGAGGGCGGTTTAGCTCGTCCTTGAACCTAATAGATCCATTGGGACCTCCACTTTTCTTCTTGGCATCATAAGTTCCCGCGTCATGCCATCTATATGCACACACACCACCAGACAAGATTTGGAAACATTTTAACACAAGAAAGAAAAAAGTGGAGAAAAATGGTTCGAGGAGGGAAAGAAAGATCTTACGCAAGACGGAGCATAATGGGAGCACAGTTTCTGGAAGACATGAGAGCACGAAGGTCTCTACGAGTCTTCTCTATCTCTTTGAGATACTCTGCATCGACGTTCACTGCCATTGTCAGACTTTGTCAGAGCAAAGCAAAATAAGACCAAGAAGGATGAATAGAATAGAAGAATGACTCTGAACGATGAATAGGATTGAGCCAATATATATATCAAGATTGAAGAAGAGTCTACGGGGAAAAGTATGTTTTTGTCACCTGGAGAAAGCAAAGTATGTTCTGGTAGTTTTGGGAGAAGAACCCTTTTGCTAATCTTGGCATATATTCAAATCTTTCATTTAAGCAATTCGCATGTTTATATGATATGTATTTATACGATTTGGTATTTTATGTGGACCAACTTGGTCTTCTGTTGTCTTTGATCGAAGAAATACGCGTCCCTACTTTATTTTGTAGGTTGTTTTTGGGTCTATTGGGCCCATTGGGCTAAATAGTAAAGCTGCACAAATGGGCTTATCAGAATTAAATTTTGTGTGAAACCGATTACCAAACAGAAAAACAAAAACGTGAATATATATTTAATTGTATTTTTTTTTAAAAAAGAAAAAGGAGAAAAGAAAGGGAAGCAAAACAATCGGGGGGAGGTTGATGGCAGAGATTAGTTCATAAGCGGAACGCTTCAATGGCAATTATTTCCGGCCATCACTTTCGAGTTGTCTCTTTCTCTCTCTAAAGTTTCCCTCTTCGATCCAATTCATCGTCCTCACGTTTCTTAACAAACAACAAACAAACAAACAAACATTATTCACCATCTTTCTCCTCCTTCTCCTTCTTCTTCTTCTTCTTCCTCCTTTTTATTTTTGATCACACGTCTTTTTGTTTTTCCCCCTTTCACATTTTGTCTTTTCCTTTCCTTTTAGGGTTTCCACATCTTCTAGGGTTTTTTTGTTTGTTTTGGTTTTGTGCGTGCGGAGAGAGATGGTTAATTGAATGTAAATGGTAGACGATTCGGAGGAGGAGCTGGCTTCGTGTTGTTGGGTTTTCTGGCTTCCTCAGGCGTAGATCTGAGGTTGATTTTTCCTTTTTTTGAAAATTTCCCTTTTTTTTTTTGTGTGTTGTGTCGTCGTCACGTTTGGCTTCCGGTCTGGGTTAAGATTGCGGAGAAGACAAGAGAAGCTTTGTGGAGGCAATGAGCGCTTCGAGGTTCATTAAGTGCGTCACCGTTGGTGATGGAGCTGTCGGTAAAACTTGTTTGCTGATTTCTTACACCAGCAACACCTTCCCCACGGTAATTTCATCTCTCTCTCTCTCTTCGACTCTATTGTAATGATATGTTTTGTCTGTCTGATTGAAAGAAATTATGTCTTGTTGGGGAGATATTAATAGGGCTTGTAATGTATTTTTCACTTGATGTTGTACGAATTGTTCATGGAACAGGACTATGTCCCGACTGTCTTTGACAACTTTAGTGCCAATGTGGTTGTTAACGGGAGCACTGTGAATCTTGGATTGTGGGATACTGCAGGTAACGTTACACCCATTTCATCATCCTTTGTGGAGAGCTTTTTGTGTATGGATTTATATTTAACAGCGGGGTCTGAAAGACTTATGTTTCTTTTTTAATACTATTGTTTTACAGGGCAGGAGGACTATAACAGATTAAGACCTTTAAGTTACCGTGGTGCTGATGTTTTCATTCTAGCCTTCTCTCTCATTAGTAAGGCTAGTTATGAGAATGTCTCCAAGAAGGTCAGTTTCACTCTCCTTGGTCGCCACTTTCTAATTTTGAACTAGAGATAGTTTGCTCATTATCTTGCGGCTTCATCTTCCTGTTTTACAGTGGATCCCTGAGTTGAAGCACTATGCTCCTGGTGTCCCCATCGTCCTTGTTGGAACCAAACTAGGTCAGTTACTCTTGCATTTGCTTCCATACATTTTATATGTCTCATTCCCATTTTCTTTGTAATCGAGAGAAAATGCGCTGCAATTCTATTAGTGACCCGACATTTAGAGAAGCAATCATATGCCTTTCACATTCAAATAGCTAACGTAAAGCATGTATAAACCTCTAGTAAAAGGTATTTGCAAGATCTTCAGTGTGATACTCACGATCATTTTCCATACTGTTACCTATGGATCGATTGTAGCTTCCTCTTAGTTGCTGCATCTGAATCTTTAGTATCTTCAATTTGATACTTGGTCTTGCCCTATTTGATCACTTAACCTTGTTTTCTGTCAGATCTTCGGGATGACAAACAGTTTTTCATCGACCATCCTGGTGCTGTCCCTATTACCACTGCTCAGGTACGAATACTTTTATTTCTTCGGTGCAGTTTTCCCGGTTTTACAGAAAACCCGTTAACCATTTGCATGTTCTGCATTAAAGGGAGAGGAGCTCAAGAAGTTAATTGGAGCGCCTGCCTACATCGAGTGCAGTTCAAAATCGCAAGAGGTAAAGAAGAAAAGACATATCTTATGAACCATTTTTCAATGTTGGCTTCCATCTTTTTGACGAAAACCATGTGGATAAACTGCAGAACGTGAAGGGAGTCTTCGATGCAGCGATCAGAGTGGTCCTTCAACCTCCGAAGCAGAAGAAAAAGAAGAGCAAAGCACAGAAGGCTTGCTCCATTTTGTAATAGCTTTCATGGAAGCCAAGAAGCTCTTTGAAATGTCGATGACAGGGTCGTTAAAAAAAGTATTTCCTTTTTTCATTTTTTTTGTTCTCCTTTTCCGTGTTCATTTTGTGATTGCTGTCTCTTAGTTCCTTAAAACACGAATTGTGTGGGTTTAATTCAACTTCTGTTTCAATTGATAGTCGAGAGAGCTGATATTGCTGTAGTAGTTTCTCTTCCATTCTAAATGATTTGTTCAACATGATGTATATGCAATGCCACTTCTCATGAAAAGTTCAATCTTGAGAAGAGCTTCAGCAAGGGAGATTGACTCGTACTGTCGTAGTACTCGTTTAACTATATTAAGCAACTGCAAAGAATAACAAACAGTGTTCTTATACAACCTTTTGACTTTTTAAGGCTAAACCAAAAAATGTCTGGTCCGAGTCCGGCACATGGATATCTCGACCAGGTTCCTTGTTAAAATTCTCCTTCCTGCTCTTATCAGAAAGGGACGGTGAAAGGTAAGGCGAGGACATCAGCTTCTGGTAAAAGGCGAGCACATGGCCACGCGACTGAACTGCTTATTTGCTTGGTCTCATTATTTCTGTTAAGTTGTTCGCATCTTTCCGTGTCAAACTTGTGGCTACTCGGCTTCTTCATGAACCACCAACATTCATCATCTTGAGAGTTAGTGAGCTCTTCTACTCTTGTCTCGATCGTGCTAGGGACCCAATTCTCAACTACATTCAAGAATTGCACCGCCATTGATGGAGGGCAAAGCCTGCATAGGCTTGAAGAAGGTTGAGAAGTTTCTTGAGTAGTGGCTGGCACTTTCTTCTCTTTACCGAGTTTCGCTGTGAAAACGTGGTCTTTTCTTTTCTCTTCATGTGGGTTTGAAGCATGTTCTGGTGCAGACGTGGAACAAGGATGCTCCGGCTGCTCTCTAGTAACAGGCTGAGAGGTATCCAACTTTATCTCCCGGGAAGGACAAGGTTTTTGTTGATCCTTGTGGGTCATCATCATCGCCTCAGGATCTTTCGGCCTTCGGATAGGCAATCGAATCCGAATGATGCTTTCTTCATATTTATCAAAATATTTGAAGAAAGAATGTCATCAATGTCCTGAAAAGGTAAATAGACCCGACAAGAAAACTAGATCCTTCCCGGGGGAAAGAAGAAACACAAACAAACTCACCAGAGTCGTTGTTGTTATGTCTACCATCGAGAGGCTGCTTGTCCTTCTGCTTGGGTAGCTCATTGCTGTTAAGAGTGCTATCACAAGAGGTCTGAGACGTCGACTGAAGCAGCTCACGTTCGACAGTAAGACTGCTCTTCTCCAAGCAGTCATTTTCACTTTCTTCATTTATTTTGCGAAAAACATCGACTTTCTGGTGGTTCAGAACATCATTGACACCTTCATCTTTACGCCGTCTCTTATGAGAATGCTTTTCGCTTTCACCATCCCCTCTTTCCCTCTCCTTCCTCTTTTTATCCTTCTTCTCATTCTTATCCTTCTTATCTTTCTTCTCCTTCTTATCTTTCTTATCCTTCTTTTCTCTTTTTCTCTCCTTCCTCCTTTGTTCTTTCTTAGCTTTCTCCTCTGCCCCCTGACAAAAGCAACGGAACAATGATCAATTCAAAGAAGTTGCCAAATTCAATGAAAGTGAGGAACAAGCACTCATATAGGGCAACGCTAAAACCCCCAATTGCGGAACACAAACTCACAAGGGACTTATATATTTAAACCATTACTTTTGAATCGAGTTTTTGATTATCTCAAAGGAACCGGGTTAATATTGTGACATTGTATTCGTGCTTATAACAGTACAGTCGAGTACAATTGTGTATCATCGTTTTCAATAGAAAATATCGCAACACTCTTATATCCATCATTCATGCGGCCAAATATCCAAGAAAACCCTAGAACACAAATAAGGTTCTCGAACCGAAACACCACAAGGGAAGCTGAGCATTGTGAACCCCCAAAAAACCAAAACCATTTGAGATTAAATGCTCAAACAAACCTTGATCGATTCGATCATCAGAGCCTCATCGCTGGTTCCGTTCAGTACATAGCCACGTGGCGGGAACGGGAAACACCGAGACATCTTACGATTACGGACTAATTCTAGGCACCAATCGAATCCAAAGCAAATTAAAAATATATATTGGATTCAATACGGGACACAAAGATGGAAAATCTCAGATCTCGCGGAAACCCTAGATTCGATCACCCCTCCAGAGTGGGATTTCAAAGTGAGATGTTGGGGCTTCTAATAACGCGCCAAATCTAAAGAGGTTGTTACAGTGATGGATCGGAGGTAATTAGTTGAGCGGAGATGAAAGAAGGAGCCGCGAGATCTCGAATCCCCCTTTTCGAAGCTCTCCGATGAAAAATAAGTGTTGCTTCTTAACACATAGATGCATAGATGCTTTATTTATAGCCAACCCAAAAAGGATTGACCCTACACGGGACAAAAGCCTTGTTTGGCAACTGGGATGGCCAGAGAGAGAGAGACTTTTCTTCTCCTTTATATAATACACGCTTTAGTCACGGCTTTTGTTTACCCGAAGATGTTTTAGGCCCATCATACCATATATGCAGGCCCATATATATCAGAGGCCTTTTAAGATAATTAAATTAATTTACTGACGGCTTAACCAAACTCTTCTCATTTTTGTTCGACATCTTCGTTATCGAGAGACATGTTTACCCACTCTCAAAAAGAAAAAGAACATCATCACAATCATCAAAGCCCATAACACTTTCATCGACACTTATTGCTGCCACTAGGAAGCATTCGTTGTGGCTATCGGCTACTATACCGATTTATTGGTCTTATTGTATACTTTTACATTAACTCGGGGTTACCGGTATTCATTTTTGGTACGATTCAGTTGAGGAAAAACTTTAGAGCCGATTTAAGAAGAAAGGCAAGTAAAAATAATAAAAGGAAAAACAAAAACCACTCATCCAGATAAATGCAGAAAATATACACAAGACTCAACTGGCCAGTTCAAAAACACTTGCTTATTATGACAAACTCAGATGACTAAAAACTTGAAATGATACTACAAGATTGCCATGTAAACCTAAAACCCTGAACTAGCACTGCTTACAAAACTTGCATGCTACTTACTGTATAGTCTACAACTGGAGATGATGATGATAATCATGATGGAGATGATCATGACCGGTGATCGAGGCGATGAAGGCAAACCTAATATGAACAGAGCGGGAAAAGCCGAAATGAAAGCGTTTTCACTGTTGCAAGTGTAATCAGCGCAGGTTGTTTTGGGCAACAGCTTGACATAGTTCATCCTCATAGAAGAGCACTCGAGGATGCTTTGGAGCTAGTGGTTTGAACAACGTCGGCCTCTGGAGAACCGAAGGAACGACGCATCTCGAAGGGAATGCTGTCTGGTCTTGGAAAAGAACTGCAGTGACTTGCTTCATCTCTGCTACATTAGTCCGGAAAGGGGGTCGAGGAGCATGTCTTGGTGCTTTTGGGGTGTGTGGGCTTGCCATGATTCTTGGGTTTCCATCTCCTTTGCTGTTTTCATTAGAACAATGAAGGCTTCGTTAAGAGCCAAACAAGTTGTTTGATGCTCTTTCCGAAATGAGTAAAAACAATGAAGCAAGACATGTACCTAGGAAATGGCCAACGATTTATTGGCATTGGGGTCATGACACTCAACATTTCCTGTCTTGAGCGGTCTGGCGTTGTATAATTGAAATGATACTGTCTTGCAGTCACGGTCTGCTTCAAAAAAAAACAGGTAAATGCCCAGCAAGTAAAACACCAATAAAGATAGAGCTTCAATGGATGCAAACTAAAAACAAGTCACACAACACTTACAGCTTTCCTTATTCTTTGAGAAACATGGAAAACTGCCTTGAGCTGGTCATGGTGCAGATGACATACTATCTTAACCTGGAAGAGATAAATCAATTTTGTAAAAATAAACGAACAATGTAAAAAACTAAACTCCATACACTAGAGATGACTACTAGTACGAAAAGGAACAGGAGAAAGTTACCAGCAATTCCATGGGAAGAGATTCAAGAAGAGATTCAGAGTTGGAAGGATCAGCCTGTGGTGTTTTTGGTGTCCTCAACAAGGTGTTTTGCATAACAATACCCATTGGAGACAACATGAGAGGGTTGTTGTTCTTCTTATAACCTTTACTCTCCACCTGCAGATCATCAAACTTCATCGGCCTCACAAGACTGCTCCGTTTAACGATGTTGACAGGGGACGACAGTAGAGGGCTTTTCGGAGAATTGACACAGTTCCTTGCAGGCTTAATATCAAACACAGGTACACGTCTCTTCCCCAAATCATTGGTAGAAGCTTTGGTGTAACGTAGCTGAACAAGAGCCCCAGGCTTTAAATACTTGTTGGTTGAACTCTTGGACTTCCTCTTCCTTACAGAGATTTTCGAATCCGAATCCTTTGGTGATACCTTCCCCATATTCGTTTGATGCCTCCCGTTTGTTTGATTAAGCAGATGATGATGATCTCTATATAAATTAACTACCTATACGACTAGCGGAAACCATCAATCCAAACCTGAAACAATCAGATTTGTATACATTAGGTATCGAGAAATTGCTATTGCTTTCGATATTCACCAGATGTTTTGCTCTTAGCTATTATCTAGGAATGATGGAAGTTTGTAAATTAAATCTCAGCAAATTCATCAACCAATTACACTAAAAAGAGGATATCAAATCAAAGAAAGTATGAGAATCTCGAGCAAATCGAGCGAGTTTAAACCCTAGAAATCGAAAAGGGAAAAAGGGGGGGACGGAGAAGGAATTACCTTAAATTAACAGAGACCTCCTACTTCTGAAAACGAGAAAGATTCAGCTTCCGAATAGATTAACCCGAGAGATTCGAGAGAGGAAGCTCAAAACCCAGAGAGCGAAAATGGAGGGAGAAATGGCGATAAGCGAGGGAAGAGAGATTTGAGCGACAGATAGTAAGAGAGAGAGAACAAAAAAAAAGAGGCGCTAGGGTTTTTGTTTTAATTTTGGCTCTTATTTTGAATTTTTTAATTACGCCCGCCAAAACAATTTCCTAAGCACTACAATTACCGATATAATCTCGATACGTGGTACGTTACGACTGGCTAAACCCTTGATTATCGGAGATGTGGGACCCTTTTTCACCATCCACTACCTAAGATTGCGCTTGTTTCTATTTTTATTTTTATTAGTACTGTATGACTTTTTTTTTAATGCTTTACTCTTTTAATTTCTTTGTGATATGACGTATTCACCCTTGTCCTTGTGATTTAAAGCTTTTGGGAGCAAGGGTGATTTAGGACTTTACAATATGAGCTCAAGTAGGGGGTCCCATGTAAGGGGCTAATTAGCATGATTAAATTCAATGTTATGAAAAGGACACATTAATCTCAATCACGCCTTATTAAATACGAGGATGCCTCCTCTTGTGAGTCTTTTTTTTTTCTTTTCTGCGTATTGGATTTTATTTTCTTGTATTGGCGTATCAATTGATTGTATAAATTCAAATTTTGGAAAGTATGACTAAACACGCTTCGATGAATCACAAAATTGTAACTGAATTTTCTTTTTTCACGTGTTATTTTCAATTCTCCTTTTCTTGTTGTTTAATACTAGTGCGGGATATGTCGGTCTGGTATCTTTCTAGTTCTGATAGGCGAAGATAGTATAGACAGTTGTCAGGGAAAGGTCTATTTAGATTTGGGCCAATAACTGATATTGATATCATGGGCTTACAATCAACTGTTAGCCCATTTGTACAATGATGACATATGTTTAACATCTGTAACCAAATCAAAACATAACGAAAATAAATTATAAATCAAAAACCTGAACCTCATTACAGCTGTTGGCCAGTTGCTATGGTGAAATTACTATAGTACAAGATTGTAAATGTGGATATAGATTGAACAAATCACGGGCTAACCTGGTTCATATGATTGCTTGCAAGATATAACGTTTGGTTCACGGGTTCTTGAAGGCTAACTAAAGCTACCGTGTTAAGGATTAGTTGATTAGCGGCGCATGAGTTATGAGTATATATATATATTTTGTTTGTATGTGTGTGTGTGATTGCACCTACGATTTTTTATGTGCGATCTTTCCTCAACTTAATTAGATTTAAGTGTTTATACATTTTTGTTGATTTTAAATAATTTAAGTATGCTATATTGAAAATAAGTATATCAGTTTTTATCAATTCGTTTATATTAATTTTGCGAATGTAGCTGACTTACTAAAATATTCATTATATGAGAATCGACCCATCAGCCTTTAAAATAAAACCGAACTAGTCAGGTTTTCAGTTTGACTAAATCCATTTTACGGAGTGAGCGTTAACCTGTGAGTAACTAGACTAAGATCAGATCAGATCAACCCGTTTCGTATGCCTCTGTGGAGTTTCTGTTGTGAACAAAAATCTTGTGAAATTTTGTATTGGAAGTTGACAGAGCCGACTTATATATGTAAAACTATGTTCCTAAATGCTAGAGCTTCAATTTCTTGCTATAGGGTGTGTTGATGCTGGTTAGACGAAAAAAAGAGTGGGTTGATGCATATACTTTAATAGTTTAATTTATTTGGGTCAGAACTCAGAAGGAATGCAGGTTTTGAGAGGTCCTATATCGTTTTTTTATGAGCTCGATTCCGACAAAGTGTTAGACATTCGATGACCATTTGCACTAATATAACCCAAAAAATTAGTGAAAGTACCGTATTAATACTTTTATTAAGTAGGAGTAATAGTTTTATGACGTGTATGGAAATTTTAGCTGTCCCATTAATAGTTACAGATAAGGACATTTCAAAACATTTATTTTAATATAAAGTAAGATGCACGATTATTCCCAACTAAATCACATGGAGACAATCCACCAAACAACTAACAGTCTAAAACAACAGTTTCTCAATTTTTATTACCTCCAATAAGAAGTCCCCTTTCTTACTTTTATAAGTAATATAAATAAGTTCGTCTTACTTCGTTATAAGCTTTAGCTCAAAAATAATTCCGTAACCTTAATCCGTTTGCTGCGGAAACACACATTGACACATTCTATATATTAAAACCGTTTCTAGGTGTGCAAGTGGTTAAATTCTCACATGTTGCTTGAGTCTCTAAAAGTCAAATGGTATTATTAGACGTCCAAAAAAAACGTTTAATTGTTTGCTTTAATCATTCTTATCATAATACATCAATACATCTAGCAATTAGCTTGTAACTGCAAATGGGTATGCCTGACTAAAATATGAAGTATATTATAACAGAGTAACATCTATGATAAAAAGTTTTAATGTTTTTTGATGTGGTATGTAACTCACACACACATTATTGATTAAAAATGGACTATGTCACGGAAATTACATTAATACAAGACATTAGATTACGATTTTGATCATTTGTTTGTTTTTTGGGTTTCATCTTAATTGTCATTGGGGTTTCATTTGCAGTTTTGGGTATGAAATGATGCGTTAGTTGTCTATAAAGAAGAAATAACTGGACATTTACAAGATTTATATTTCAATACGTTAGTCATTGTCATGGAGCAACTGTTATATTAGCAGTTTCACCCGAACTACTATTTTAGTGCTAAATATCATTATAATACTTTTGGGAAATTTTGGTTACATTTATGATTTATATATAGAGTAACGCATGGTACATAGGCACTATCAAAAAGGGAGAGGGCGTAGCAGTCATATTCCACCAGGACCACCACCAACACCGATGTCCACCCTTTCCACACATGCATATTGTATACGTGCCAAAATATTTATGATCTCTTGTAGTGATAGGCTATGTACACACACACACGCACACACACATACACATATATCTACATTTTTTGTTACATAGTATATAGTATATATATATAAACTCAGACGCATATCGGACTTATTAGTTTACGGTCGCTTCGCCAGCTGTCTTGAAAACAATCATGGGTAATCCACGTGAAGCAAGATCAATATGGGTGAAATTAATTAAAATTAAAGTTTATAGAATAGAAAGGCATAATTACAATAACTGCATTTCAAAGACAGAATCAATTTCAACCGAAAAAGGGACTAAAGGCGAATTTGTGATGGATTATTGATTACCCTTCATATCCTAACCATCATCATTACTACAATGACTGTAATCCAAAGACAGATCAAGTTCAAGCGATCATGTCTCGTTTCGATCCACTATTGAATTCTTTTGAACATACACACTCCTATTGTTCCTACTAAATATCTGCACGATTATTTGTATAACACGAAATCATACGCAGGTGGTTAATCTTGTCTCAAATTACTAAAATGTCAATATGCCACCTGCCAAATTTTCCTATCAGGATTTTCAATCTACCAGTGGTTAGGATTGAATCACAAGAATATACATAAAAGTACATAAAAATTTTAGATTGTAGTCGTTGGAATTGTTCATATACATTTACTATGTAAAAACAAATTTTTATATTTGACGCCGTTGTGCGTTATATTACGAAGAATTACATTATTCGTTTCAGACGAGGTGATATTTATGCCGACAACAAAAGGAGACAACAAGGTCATCCATCTCAGCAAAGACTATAGGAATTTTTAACCGGGAAAGTAATAATTCAACGGTGTTTAAGTAGTAAATCTCAAATATGGAGACATTATTATTAAGGTGTAATTAAATTAGTCTACACATGGGTCATGTTGTGTGTTTACTTAAGCACGATCACGTAAACTCAACATGTAGATAAAAGTCGACATTAGCAAGTGTACGTATTGTGTAACAAAAAACACATTAGGTAGAAGAATTAATGGTTAGAGAAAAAGAAAAGTCACAAGGGGCATATTGGTAAATAAAGAGAGTTGGGCAGGGCATAATGGTAAAATTGGAAGGAAAGGGAGGATTTCAGCTCCGACGAGTGGCAAGTGAAGAAGGTGTGGGGAAAGGTAAGAATCGACAAAAACAAACCGTCTTCTCTCCCATTAGGATATAACTCATCCCTGCCTCTGCATAGTCTTCTCTTGAAGCAGGAGAATCTTCTCTTTGCTCTAATTTCGAAGACGACGAACAAATCTCCAGGTGATTTGCATTTTCCGCGGAAAACTTGAACTCTGTACTTTTTTTTCTTTTATAAATTTTTGCCTCTTCCTCCTTCTACAATGAATATTCTAACATTTTCCGATTTTCTAATTTTTTTTTAAGGATATAGAAAGCCGTGAAGAGGAAAAGTATATCTGTTGCCATCTTCAATGCATTAGGTGAGCATTCCAATATTGTCTCCTCTCTCTCTCTCTTAATTAGTTGTATATATTAGTTTCTCTGTATTTTTTTTACATTTGACTTGATTCTCGGCGGAGGAGTTTGGTCGCCGGCCACTCGTTCGGAGGTGGTTACACAGTTCATTATCCCTTCTTTTTTTCTCCTTTCCTAGTCTTCGGAATTTTTTTTTTAACTCTTACGCTTTCGTAAGCTTGAAGAGTTCAAAGAGGAAACCGTCTTTAAAGCTTTTAGTGTCTTTTTCTTTTAAGGCGTTGAAGATCTTTGACGTAGTAAAGCCAAAGTAACTGGAGAATCTCTTTGATTTTGGTATCTTATGGACTTTTCCTTTTTTTTTTTTAATTTCGTTTGTTGTCGCAGTCGAAGAAGCTGCTCCCTCTTTACTCAAGTCTCCACTTCACTCCCTCATTGATGCGATTTCTCCACTGAATATCCGAATCTCCGTTTGTTGACCTCTGATTTGCCGTCGGAATCTAACCCCTACTCGATCTCAATCAACAATGTCGGCGTCGGAGAACTTGGATCCAATTCTCTGATTCCAGTCATTCCCCCAAAATATTTACCTAACTCAAGGTAAAAATTTCGAACAATCTCGATAACTTCTGGATCTTATAATTTTGCTTTAGAGTTTTGAGATGTTTTATGTACAAACAGGAACTTTCTCGCGGTTGATTGATTTTAAAGAGAGTTTAGAAGAAAATGTCTCATTCATGGGATGGTCTTGGGGAGATTGCGTCAGTGGCTCAGCTCACTGGGCTAGATGCCGTCAAGCTGATAGGTCTTATAGTCAAAGCTGCGAATACTGCTTGGATGCATAAGAAGAACTGTCGCCAGTTCGCTCAACACCTTAAACTCATTGGGAATTTGCTGGAGCAGCTGAAGATCTCTGAGATGAAGAAGTATCCCGAGACTCGAGAGCCTCTTGAAGGCCTTGAGGATGCTTTGAGGAGGTCTTACATTCTTGTCAACAGTTGTCGTGACCGGAGTTATCTCTACTTGTTGGCTATGGGTTGGAACATTGTTTACCAGTTCAGGAAAGCTCAGGATGAGATTGATCGCTTTCTCAAGATCATACCTCTCATCACTTTGGTGGATAACGCTCGAGTCAGGGTAAGTTACCTGTATAAAGATCCTATGCTTGCTCATGGGAAAATGGTTTTTTTTTTCTTGACTTTGCTGAGACTTGGATAATTTATTAATACAGGAGAGGTTGGAATATATTGATCGAGATCAGTTCGAGTACACTCTGGATGAAGAGGATAGACATGTGCAGGATGTTATATTGAAACAAGAATCCACCAGAGAAGCAGCGTCTGTGCTGAAGAAGACTCTCTCTTGCTCATACCCTAACTTGCGTTTCTGTGATGCTCTCAAAACGGAGAACGAGAAACTGCAGCTCGAACTTCAGCGTTCTCAGGAGCATTATGATGTGGCTCAGTGTGAAGTCATTCAGCGTTTAATTGGTGTTACTCAAACTGCTGCTGCGGTTGATGGCTCTGAGAAGGAGCTGTCCAAGAAAGCTTCCAAAAAAACTGACCGTAGCTCAAGCAATACGACAGAATATTCCTATGACGAAGATCCTCCCATGAAAAGCACTAGTCGTGCAGCTTCAAGGTTAGAATCTTCAATTTGTTCCGCTTAAAAGATCCAAACTTCAGGCGCTTTCTTTAAATGCAATTTGGTGTGTATTTTCCATCTACAAAAGAAATACTATATTGTGGTTAAGGAAGTTTAATATTAAATTATTTTCCGTGACGGTAATGCTTTCCAGGCCTGTTTTCATAAGGCTATGATTTAGTAAAAGGTTTGTATAACGTCGGTTGGAAAATTGTTTCATGCAGATCCACATCTTCTGTTACATCGGGGCATGACATGCTTTCACGAAGAGCATCATCACAGCACCATGAAGAATGGCATACCGACTTACTGGCTTGTTGCTCGGAACCTTCTCTTTGTGAGTTCCCTCTTGTTATTTCCAGTGTGATTCCACTTTGTTTTCTCCGTTATATAAGAAAGATGATTAGCGTTTCGCATTCCATACGTTCTTTTTATCTGGAAAGTTGTGAATTATTCAATGATGGAACCGCAGGCTTGAAGACATTTTTTTTCCCGTGTGGTACTTTGGCAAAGATTGCCACTGCAGCAACTAACAGGCACATCTGTAAGTGATATATTGAATATAGTCACCTTTATCATGTTTCAGTTTGTTAATAATAGTACTTGTTAAAACTAATAAGTTGCCTTTTTTTTTGTTTCGCCCTCCCAGCTTCAGCTGAAGCATGTAATGAGCTTATGGCATATTCTTTGATACTTTCGTGTTGCTGCTACACTTGTTGTGTAAGGAGGAAACTCCGGAAAACACTGAACATTACGGTACATTCTCTTCAAAACCCCTGAACCCTAATCCATGCATCTTAATAACCTTTTGATTCCAACACCTATATGCTTCCAAGAAAACCAATAAGAACAAATTTGTCTGGGGGAATTATTATGATTAAAAATTAAGTAGGCACACCTGCAAAATCACTCTAGTAACTCTCATGGTATGATATTAGATAGTTGAGATTGAAAGACTTCATCTCAAGAGCCTCAAATCCGCGTTTGTGTCCACACATTTACTTGTTGGGATGCATACTTAATGTTTCCTGATTTCGCAGGGAGGGTTCATTGACGATTTTCTATCTCATTTGATGTGTTGTTGTTGTGCACTTGTCCAAGAACTGCGAGAAGTCGAGATTCGTGGGGCTTATGGTATGAATCATATAGATACATCTTAACAATATTTGGTTGGTTTTAGTCGTGAAGCATGAACAAAGATCGTCTCTTAATATCCTCGCAGGTACGGAGAAGACGAAAATAAGTCCGCCTTCGTCGCAGTTCATGGAACATTGAATCATATTCAAGCATATAGTAAAAGGTGAACAGTACAACGTATGTTATCTCTCTGAATATGACACGAGATTCTTCTTCGTATTACTTACTGTCTTTGTTTTCGATCATTGTCGTGTGTAAATTAGTTTGGGATTCCCATCAAAGTTTCAGTAATTGTATTGTGTATTCATAGACTACAAACTAACTAACTTCTCTTATTTTGCTTTTATCATATTATGATAGGGGTATTACGTTTACTGGTTCCCAATTTGAGAAATCGTTTTATGCGTTGGGGCCGAGTAGTAATTTTTATCAATTGAGGAACATGTTACATATGCAATTTGGTTGTGGATGAATAATACAAAGCAACTAAAAGAAAATTATTTGGAGATGAAGAATGCATTTGAGTTATAACCAAATCTAAAAAGCCTAAAACATCGGCAAAACTGATATGACTTATGATTCTGTAGCAACCAACTGGACAAAACTTGTCGGGTCCTTTTTAAGGGATGCTTCCAAACGCACATGCCTACCATTTACGTATGTTATCTGTAAATCAACGAAAATTTGGTTTAGATTTTACTATCTATCTCTCGGTTTGTAAATATGCCACGAAGCATGTGTCTCTTTCAATGCTTTTTAGTTTTTTGTACCCTAAATGTAATAAAAGTACAGTTTGTGGGAAAGGCAAATTTACTTCTATGTGTGGTAATAAGTAATAACGAAACAAATTCATTGCCATTTTTATATAGAAAAATGACATGTTAGAAGGAGAATAAACCAAATAAAATTATATGCTTAATATGTTAGTCTATCCAATTGTATAAATACCGATTTGAATATTTTAGAACTCCAAGCACGGATACACGTTTAATAAATTATAAACATTGTCAGATGAATCCGAACAATTTAAGAATGGAGGGGCTTCAATCAAAAAGTTCACAAACAGAGACTTATATATCTAATATCTGAACAATTTGTCCTAACATTTGTAAACAATAAACATCAGAAGGACTGATTTACAAAACATAAAAGTTTATAGGGAGTCCTGTCAAAACGGCGTTTAGCGTTTAGCGTTTTACTCCGGTCCCCATTTGCTCGTTTTAAAAAAAAACTATCGCTCTGTTTGAAACGCCCGTAGATCGGAAAACCTCAAACATGGTGAGGGTAAGCAGAGTGTTGCTAAAAGACGCCGGAATCGCAATCGACAAGACCCTCTCCGAGATTCTCGTCTGCCCTCTCTCTAAGCAACCCTTGAGGTTCCGATTTCTCTCTCCCTTCAATTTGTACCAAAGAATACGATCGGATTAAGCAATTCTCTAACGAATTTGTTTTCCAAAAAGGGTTTGCGAGAAGACGAAATCACTGGTCAGCGATACAATCGGTGTCTCTTTCCCTGTAAGCTTCTCTTTCTATCCAACAAAACCATTTCGATTAATTTTTGGATTATTGCAAAAAAGTCCTTGTCGTGTCGAGCTTCACAAGAATGTTAGATGTATGGCTCTTATCGACTCACCAAGCTGGATAAATTTGCTGCAAAACCACTATATCATATATGCTTTCAGAATCACATGTCATCCCAACTATTTTTTACTAAATAAAGTTTATTTATAATAAGGAATTTGTTCTTGGTGTCTATTTGAGATTCATCTGATAGCATAATAATCATATCATATGCTAAAGTCATTGGTCGGCCGTTCTCTTCTTAATCATATATTCTTTTTTTTTTAATTGATCACGAATTCAGTCGTAGGTTTTGCTTCTTAATTAATCATATTCTTTTTTTTAGCTTTCACTTGATGTTCACGGTTCAGTGTTTTATGACTTGATTTTGCTTCTCTTCACACGCCAGATTAAAGATGGGATTCCATGCTTGGTTCCAAAGGATGGAAAATTACTTGACCAGGAAGTTGATCCATCAAAAGCTTAATCATTCTTTTTTTGCTTTTACACTCAAATAACTTTTTAAAAGATTGATCAGTATGAAAGTAGCAACTTGTTGCACCGTATCTGTAGCGAGCGGCTTACCAATGGTTCGTTCTTTCGTTTCTTATGCACTTTTTAGGCTGCTGACCAAAGTCCTGGTTGCAGTTTTTAAGTTTGACGTTGTAATAAGAAACATTGATGTAAGCAATTGAATGATAGTGGAGGTATAGTTTCAGGTGAATGTACCGACCTTTTCTTGTTAAGTTTCTTCTAGTCTAGGATTCTCATTGACTGGAATGAAACTAAAAAGCATGATTTTAAGTATTGGATGCCTTTTTTGAGGGGCTCTGAGTATTACCATATAATGTGAGGATAGATTCTATTCATAGTCCCACTTTTGGTAATTATTCTTCTCTATCTTAATGCCACACCATATTAGCTCTTGGTGTCCACTTTTGCTTGCTTCAAAGAATACACATAAAAATATCGACAATCAAAAGTGGATCAAGAAGAATCTTCTTGACATCAACAACTAGACTTATCACTGTCAGGTAGTTGATATTGGACCGAAAGAGGATACAAAACTATTCTCTTGATTATCGAATGCACAAAAATGCACATAGTGTTTTGATGATGACTAGTATAGCAAAAGGGGATAAAACTATTATCTTGTTAAACCAAAGGCATACAAGCACACTTAAGTGTTTGATGATGACTAGTATAGCAAAAGCTTCAGTACAATGAATAAGTAAACCGTGGGGTGAGTGACCAGACCTATCATGTTCTCTCTTGACCAATCAGAAACGTGGCTGACTTAATTCCCATTGGCTTGGAGGTTTCAATTTCATAGTGCAAGTTGTTGGCTTGTATGGTAGCCAGCCAAAGGAATGGACATTTTTGTGATAATGGGGGCAGGGCGAAAAATAAATGTTCAGTGATAGGTCCCCTTCTCACTTTTCTTTGGTTATTGTCATCATTGAAGTGGAGCACTGTTTTGTCTATTGGTCACTTGAATCTTTGCTTCTTTTGAGAACCAAATGGGTTAAACAGTAAAACATAACTGGTAATTTTTTTTAACTAGCATTAGAAGAGGAAGTAGCATTACTACAAGAATACAAGTAGAAGCTAGGACAGAATAAGAAAATGACACAACAAGAGGAGAGAGGCCCAGGACAGGTGTTCCTGTGCCTTAGGAAATGGAAATATCCTTTTCTCTTTCTCGTTTTTGTCTTTTTTACTACGTCTTTCCCCTGCAATATCTTGGTTCTACAAATTTAGCTTATACTTATAGCTAATAATAAAAAAGGTACAGACTTTCCATTTTTTCACTTCTTCATGAAAGACTCTCAATCCCCAAAAGAGAAATAAAGACTTGTGGATTTCTCAAAATGGAGCTGTGGAAGACCGTTGTAGTGAGTTCTTTTTCGGTTGCTGATTTGCTGCCGCCATTCGTAACTGCACAGACACACACACCCACACACAGAACTTAATATTCTGAATCTTGCGACTCAACATGTCATTGGACAAAAACGTGTGTAAAAGAAAGATACTGCAAGTAATGCAGAGGATGTCTATTTTCTTTTAAAGTTGGTGAATACTGAAGTTAAGCTATAAGCATTTGAACTATTTATATGTGTGCTTCAAAAGGAAAAAAACAACAAGAATTCTCTCTGCTTGTTTACCTGCTCTTGTTGTCTCCTGAGTCTTGCATTTTCTGCCTGCAGGTGAGCAACTTCAAGCTCTAACTCGTTTGTATAAGCCTGCAAATGAGAATCAGAACCCAGAAACCTTTTTTTAGATCAAAAGCATTTTGATGGCAAAAGCGCATTTCTTTCTCGAGTAGAAGGTTAGGAGAGGAGGAGAGGCACATTCCTGTTTCCTAGCTCTGGAACGAGCCGCAGATTCTCTGTTCTTGATCATACGCTTATGTCTTCTATTCCCTGAACCTTCATTGGACTCTTGGCCTCTTTTTTTACCAAAACAAGTGGATGTAACCAGAGCCTCAAAAGGGGTGTTGAATGAAGAAACGTTTGTGAGGTGATTGTGACTATGCAGATTAGAGTTAGGGGTAACAAGAGGATCTTGGTTATCGAGAAACTCGAAGCCAGCGCCGGAATTCAAGCTCAGAACAGTTGCAGGAGGTGCCAAAGGAGAGCTGCTGAAGAGAGCAGTGACAGTGGTGCTATCGCCATTAGAGGAAGAACCCATGGTGAGGCTTGTGGGTATTGTTGGTTCCTGGTTCAAAGGTCTGTTGAGAAAATCTTGGAAGATGGAGTTAGGGTTTTGATTCTGGTGGTTGTTGCTTCTGAACCTTGGCTCATGGTTGTGTTGTGGATGTTGGCTGTGGCGGTTTAGGTGGTGGATAGAAGCAAGGTTGATGTCTTTCCAAACTTCTTCCATTGTGATTAGAGATTTCTTCTGGGCTTGAGAGTCTGGTGAGTGTAAAGGAGATGATGAGGACGATGAGGATGATGATGATGATGGGGATGGTGATGATGACGGTGGTGATGAGGATAAAATGGAAGAAACTTTGTTGAGAATCTTGTTCTTGTTTGTAGCAGAGACTCTATGGTTTCTCTGATGCTTTGCTGATGACAACATTGGAAAAGAGAACCAAACAACACAGCTTTAGGCTTTGGTGTCAAATGTCTTGTATCCTACGCGGAGAGAGAGAGAGAAGAACAGAGGGGAGAGAGAGTAGTGAGTAGAGAGCTCAGAGAGCTTCTTGACTTTCGCCGGTCATTTCTAGAATGATGGTTGGGGTCCAGAAGAAGAGAGAAGAGAGATTGAAACTATTCCCCCAAAAAAAATATATATATAATGTAATTTTAGATGATGAAGAAGAAAATTTGTAACTCTATAAGTAAAATTTTAATGTCTTTAATTTCAAAATTTGTATAGATAAAAACTGTTAATAATTTCAAAGTGAATTGAACTAGTGTCATGATCCTTAAATGTAAAGAGTGGGTGGGGAAGAGATGCTTGAAAAAAGGCAGGCAAATAATTAAACTTTGGTTTAATCTCACTTTTCTAAGATCACATCCTTTTGGATCACTTTCAGGTGTGACTTTTTTTCTTTCTATTGCTTCAATTTAAGTAACTTTTTTCCTTTATTTTGTTTCTAATCGCTTGGATATTAAAGCTTACATAATAACCATGAGAACATTGTCTTTCTGTTATTATAAATATTTGAATACCACCGCTACTAATGTTTTGGTTTCCCCCAAATTTATTACTTTCTTTTTTGTTTGGAAAAGGGACTAAGGTGTATATATTTTAGAATGCCAATTCCATTATAATTTTGCTTGATGTATTTGTTTAGGTCTAGTTATCATTATATTTATTACCATATCGATTATCAAGCATTATCGCCATTATGTTTTGATTATTATTTTACTTGAACTCTTAAGAGTTTACTTATGCTACGATTATTTATATAAAAAATGCTTCATTCCTTGCTTTGCATAAGATCCACAGACCACAGTTTTTAGGACCGGTCATGCACGTTACGACTTGACAAAATGTAAATTATTTTCAGACGTAACATTTTATTACATATTTGATCGATAGCACAATGCTTAGTCTAAAGCCAAATTAAATCAAAATATCTGGTTTGCTGGATGTATTACCACATACGTTTAAATTGATTATGTATTGAAAGATATTAATATATAGGCTATATGAATATATATATATATATATATATATATATTTATATCTAGAGACTAATATAATAAATTAGTTAATAAGCCAATTAGATTGAAAGGAGGATGATATATATGAATGTTATCTTTACCCAAATGTAATAAATAAATAATATACGTTACATGGTGTGAGTACCAGCAGATATTCGAATATATATATATGTCCGCCCGTATCTATGTTCAGTCTCCAAGTGCATGTCTAGTCACGCTTTTCATTATTTTTTCTTCTTTACAGCAAGTTGATAGTATAATAAAATACGAGTTTTCTTTCTTTCTTTAATATTCTTTCTCTTGAGATTCTGTTCAACAAGATTAACTATTCATCTCCGTACACAGATGATTTTAAGCGTAAAATTTAGAAATGAAAAATAGCTCTCAAGAAACGTCCCATCTTCGAACATGCAAAAAATACATTAAAAGCTGTTTATTAAAGAAATTAACTCAGAGATAATTGTAGGAAAATATTTTCATCTCATGTCCGAGAACTTAAGAAGCTTCATAATCTTTTTTTTTTACTCGAATTTTTATGATTTAAAATGAGATTTAATCTCTTTTCTGTTTGATAAATTAATTTAAACGGCAAATTTTATCTATAGTTTCATTAGCGCTTACAAATCTATTTACATATTTCAACATATTAAACTTTAAAATATGGAGTAATTTCATTTTTAAAAAAAAATAAATGGTTTTCAAAAAAGAAGAAGAAAAATTGAGTTAAAGAAAAAGAAATTATCTTAAATAACTAAAAAAACAAATAAAAATTATCCAATTCTCTTTTCTCTCTTTTTTCATTTCTCTTTATCTTTCTCTATTCTCTTTTTAACTATTGAATTTAGTTTTTTTTTTGGTTATTTAACAAAATTCCCAAAAAAATGTGGAGTAATTTATAATAAAAACTAGGTAGAATACCAATATTGGAGATATGTTTATGGCGATATACAGTTGATATTCTTTTCTTTTCTTTTTTCTCTAGATTTGAGCAAACAGTTTATTAAATGTTTCAATAAAAAGGAAGTTCAAAGTAATATAACGTATATATATATTTGAGTCCTACATATTTTCAAATAATTTTCTTTTGAAAAATGAAGTTAATTAGGTAATGAAAGAATACAAATGTCGATAGTATCACGAACTATGCAGAACTTGTGAGTTGTATGAGAGAGAGAGATAGTGACATGTCATGTCTCAGGGGGATTGGACAGGTGTCAGCACTATATTGCTCTGTCCCAAACTCCATCAAATCTCTTCCCCCTGTCTTTTTAATATCCTCTTTAGTTTACTTCAAAACATGCATATAAATGGAAAATTTTCTTGCCAGTTTCTAAAATAGCAAGTGTAAGATAGTCCCAACGATCTAAAAATTTTCATTTTAAAGAAATTTTCATTATCTAATAAAATATAGTGTGTAGTATTTCTTATTCTAGCCTGTAATATATAATATATAATTGCGTAGTATTAAAGCTTGTTACGTATAGTTGTAGTTATTATCAAATAGTTTTGAAATAACATCTTATAAAGTTCATCATAAAATCAACGGATATATCCGATTTTAAAGTGTTGACAAAAAAAAAGAGCTTTTAACGTTTTTAAACTATCATCAGGGGATATATTAAGATTATTTCACGTGGGTTAAAAATTAAATAAGATTAAAAAAAAGAGAGAGATGTAAAATGGGTTACAAAAAAGTAAAGTCGTTTGCAGAGAAAAAGGTTGATAGACTCGAAATAAGTCAGGACAAGTGAATTGATTTGATGATCTACTCGTATTTATTGATTTTCGTTTATACATTCAAATTAGAATCCGACGAACAATATGAATGACCCGCGCGAGTTTATGACCGTTGGATTCTTTAGCTCCATTGGTCCGTACAATAATCATCTGTCCGTAGGTGTCTATAGACCGTACGAACATACAGTAGTCGTAATAATTTACTACTAAAATTAGCAATAAAATAAGTAAGCAAAAACTTGGAGTTGAAAGAGCCAAAAGAATGCTAACCGTTGGATAGTGGAGAGAGATTGGATTTTGTACTTCGACATCTCCAAATGGTAAGAAGAATTGGACAACTTTCTATATTTTTGGTGTGATTTGTAAACTAGGGTTTTTTAGTCTTTGAATAATAATTCTGATTTTTTTGCTTCTATTCTTGGGTTGTTTCAGTTTATTTTCCACATTTAGGCGAACATAAAGAATATTTTGATATATATGAGTTTGTAGTTGTTAACAAATAATAACGACTAAATTAAGTAGAGCCTATTTAACTTTGAATGATAACTATAGGTTTCAGCTGAGTCGTGACAGTGAGGTCGGAGTAAAGTCAAATTTTCATTTATCAAACATAGATATCTAGTTACTAGTACATAAAACTTCATTCGCTGCAGTACTATAAACCCTTTATTAAAAAAAAAAAACTGCCTAACTAGTCTATACGTGAACACTGGTATGCGGAAAACAAAATATCTCACTGAGTTTGTACACATGTGAAACGCTTGTTCACGGTCATATGCTATAATCACTTTTGAATTATACACATGACCTTTTTTTTGTTATTTGCCCTTGAAATTTGTCAAACTTATGAGATATGTGAGTGTTGTTCTCATTTTTGCAAATGAAATACGAGATTGTACATCACATTGATATTTAATCACTAGTATATTAACTATCCAGCTACTCGCCAAACAATTTGCTAAATTGTTTAGCTATATAGCGAGTCATTCAAAAATCCATACCCTACAAAACAGTACAACGTCAGCAGAGCGTGAAGCACGTGTTGGTTCAATATTTTCACATCAAAGCAACAATACGAGCAACCGACGCCGTTTGGTACATGCTTTTTGTTAGTTTCTTTTTTTCTTTATTATACTTTTAGGGAAAAAACTAATTAAAGGTACACTTGTCTTGCTATTGCTTCACTTTATTCTGCTTTTCTTGCTCACATTGAATTTGCTTAGGAATGAGAGAGATTCACGAGTCTTCTATGAAGTTATCTTTCTCTTTGCCTAGACGGATCTCATAAACAATCGAATTTTTGAAAAAGAAACAAAACTGATGATTAGGAGAAACAAACTCGAGAGAGTACTAGCAAGCAAAACCGATAAATCCCAGACCATAGCAATGGTTTACAAGCAACCGTCAATGACCATCGAATGTAGCAAAGTAGCATAAACATTAAAAAAAAAGTTATTAGCATCCAAAAATAACCAAAACCAAAAAGAAAAAAAACCATAAATATGGCAAAGTTTCCGCTAGCTAAGATGAATCACAAATGTTTGATCCTTTTTCTGTTTTCATATTGGTCTCTTCTCTTTTTGGTTTTATACCTTACCTTTTACTTTTTTTTTTCTTTTTTTTTTTGGATTCCCCCTTCATTATTGTTTTTCCTGATTTGGGCAGGACAAAATAATATATTTCATGTCCAACACTAACCATGATGGTTCTTCAACGGTTTGCACCATCCGAGTCATTGAGGTTGTTAACTTGATCAACAACAGAAGACTGTTGCTGACCATCTGAAGCAGCTTTGTTTTCTCCTTCCGCAGGTTGCAACTGACTGCTTGAACCACCAATTGGGTCCGCCGAGCTCTGACCAAGCGACAAGTTCCTAACTCCGCTTGCTACTGCATCCCCAGATTGGGGGCCCGAAACCGCAGGGTTCGTTTCTCTAGGAAGCAACCAATGTTGCCAATTATAGCGCTTCCTTATTCTGTCACCCTAACAAGACAAATACAAAAAAAAAAAGCATGTGCAATCAAATAAACGCAAAAGTTTTCAAAACACACAAGAAGAAAGCCAAATCTCAATGCTATATATGCCTTGAGAGGAAATGATAACAATAGTCCTATATTTTCAGCTTCAAACAGTTAAAGTTGCATGTTATCACAGAGTTTCATAAGCTTCCTCTCTCAGAATGAACAAAATTCAATTATTAAATCCCCAATAGTTTCTTTCTAATCACTTGTTACCATTCTACTTGGAAGGAAAGACAATGGAATTCATTAGTTTACACGCTAAAGGACACATAGAGAAGAAATACCTGAACTTCAACAAAAGGTGAACCTTGAAGAGCCTCCACTATTTGCGGGATACTATCTGTAAGTTCAGCAACCTGAAGGAGGAGAAAAAAGAGGCAACACAGATAGCTAAAAGTCACAGAGAATAATAAAAAACTCTGTATATGGTACCAAGCAGTAAAATTATATAGTAACTAGGAATAAGAGAAGGGAAAACCAAAAGCAATGAACATTGATGTGATAGACTCAAGTGAGCAACGAATTAATGATATATCTTCAAATTTAAACATTATAAAACACATCACACGGGAGCAAAAGAAGTATTGATGATCGAATGTCTTAATGTAGGAATAAATTCATATCCTGGTAATATGTATCACCTGTCTTAAGAACAGATCCCATTTGCTGAAAGTATGTGCATGCATGGCACAGCTTTATATAAACAGTCACAAAATGTATCAAAGGTCTTACTAGATTGAATACAAGTTCACCCTAATCCTCAGTCTGAATCAAGAAAAGTTTTGGTGGAATTCTACAGACTCGAAAAGTAATGAACTTTGAAATGAAATAAGATGCACTGTTTAGATATCATAATCAGAGAAAAGTGAAAGAGGCCAACATGCAAAACGGCACATCCAGAAAGTAATTTACCTTTTTGAAACCAGCAATCACACGTAGCGGAACAAAACCCTGATCATCCATGTGCCCACGAAGATATGTGTCTCTAATCAAATTCTCTTCACTGTAAGAAAAAGGAACAATTGCATCTAAGTTACTCCTTCCCAGAAGAGAAATGAGCAGTGTGAATTTCGTCATGGAGAAGAATAAGAGAGATACAATACGAAGGTACTACCTAAAATAATAATGTATTTGCTTCTGTAGTTTTATGTTTAAAGGAGGATCTTGGACTTGGTAGTAGACTGGACCAGGTGAGATAGGAGCGATGAAAGGCATACGGGGATAATACGGCGATGCCAATTCTGAAATGAAGAGTACGCATTAGTGAAATAATAAACGAAATTAAAAGACGTGATCTTCAATGTGTCTCACCAGGAGGGAAGGGTACAGGAGTGCCAAAAGGCTGAATAGGCTGAGCTGCCATAAACTGAGGGGGAATAGCCTGCACAGGTGGAGGTGCATGTCTTACAAATGCTGGGGTACCTCTTTGTGACTGTGCATTTCCATCTCTCCCATTAAAGCTTCTGTGGAAAGTCCAATTTTGATTCCCGTGCTCCTGATTGCGCCTGCCACCATGACTTTGGTGGTGATTACCATTTTGGTTGCGGTACGAGTCTCGTTCAGTACCACCATGGGTTTGTGATGCGAAGCCGTTCTTCTGGTTTTGGCCTCGAGGAGAAGGGTTGTGCGAAGGCATTTCGGCAATTGGACCTTGCGCTGAGGGTTGAGAAACAGTACCGTTAGCAGCGGATCCAGAAGCGCCATTCCGTTTAAATGATCTCTGGCGCGAGTGATTTGGTGTTGGGTTAGTGTTTGCACGGCCGGCTTGCTTTGGTGCAGGAGCAGAAGCATTCGCAACTCCCTAGTTAAAGACATACAAGCATTGTCATTGTTAAATCAGGATAACGAGAATCATCGAGAGTAGGATAACACATGAATAAGTGAACTCGTACATAAAGAAATATCCTTTCGGACATAACAAATCCAAAAAAGAAAAAAAAAAAAGATTCTGGACAGAAGAAAAATCTCAAGACTTTCATATACGCTGATGATGCTAAACAGAGCTCAGAGGCTTAAAAATGCATTCGCAATCCAACAGGAAGGAATTAAGACACATAATAAGCAGATGCTGAAGTTATATGTTGATATACATTGCACAAAATCCGACAGGAACAACTTTCGGACAATATTACAACAAAAGGGCAGTGAGAAACAATTAAAAAGCGACCACACAACATCAATCTCTATGACACACAGCTAGAATCATTTCGCAACAAACAGATCATTTTCAGACAAGAACCAAACAAAATCAATCAAAATAGAGTAACGAGAATGAATCGAACCTGAGAGACGGGGAGAGATGAGGAAGAGGGTACATCGCCGAGACTTTTTAAAGAATCAGAGGAAGACTTGTTGGAAGGAGCTTTGGTGGTCTCGGAAAGAGCAGGCCACGAGGAAGCTCCCATGACAGGTCCGACCTCAGAAGAAGCGCCATTAGAGGGCCTTTTCCAAACCGGTTTCTTTCCGGCATTGCCCTGACCACCAGATTCCTCCGATTTGTCGTCAACAGCAGCAGCCTCCGCCGTCAAAAGAGGAGCAGGTGGAGCAACGGAAGCAGAAGGAATCGGCTCGATCGGGGGCTTGGATTGAGGGGAGGAAGGAGCGGCGGCGGCGGCGATCGTGGGCTCTGATTCGCCGCGGACGATCTGAGTCCAGGGAGAGGAAACCTGGCGAGAGGGACGGCGTGGTTGTGCGGTAGGGCTGCCGCGATTGTCGGGCATGTGACGAGGAGACATAGAAGAAGAAGAAGGAGAGGAGCTTGAGTTATTGGTAGTGGCGGAAGCCATCATCAGCAGGACAAAAATTAGGGTTTGTTAAAGAGAGTCGATGAGCTCCGATCGACAGTATATCTAAATAATCGATTATCGATTTAACCCCAAAACACACACAAATAAACACAAACACACAAGCGAAATAGAGTTAGCGCTGAAATGAATCCGACCAAACCTCCGCGCGATTCATACAACTAGGGTTAGGGTTTCAGTAAATGCAAAATGAAAAGGGAAACAACACACCGATTTTTTTCCAAACAAAAAAAAAAAAACAATTCCCAGAAGGAGAAGACGATGGAGCAGTGTAGTCTCCTCTCTCTCTCTCTCTCTCCCTTTAATTTTATTTTTCCGTTCTTATTCTTTTTTATATGTGTCCTTTTTTAATTACATTTTCCTTCTTTTTCTTACTTTTTCCGTTTGGATTTTTCTTTGGCTACCGAGTGCCGTGGAGGTTGCAAGTTACAAACTTACCCTTGGAGTTAACACACCAGCAAAAAAAAAAAAACACACATTGTCTCTTTCGCTCAATCTGATTGGCTGATATCCTCATTGGAGGATTGTTGACGTTTACATGTGAAATTACCGAGTAGACAATCATCATACGTGTCATTAAACCATTGGTTCGAAGTCTTTCAAATTGGTCAAATTAGTAAATCAGTTTTTGTCCACCAAATTTCACTTTCTTTCATTAACTAAAAAACATGTTTTTCATTTCTACGTTAACTATGTTTTTTGAAAAAGACCAGACGACTTTGCTGCGGTAGATTTGCATATCTTAAAGACACAAACAAACAAAACATTGGAATTACATTGTGTATAATTTGTTTTCAGATTCAAAATATTATAGATCAAAAAGTTACTTCCAGGAGATTTTATTCTAATTCTTACTGTTTAAACGTTACACAAAGAATACCTTTAACCATTATATTTTTCAAAGTTATAACTTTATTACTTTTAAGATAGAGATCTCTTGTATCTACCATTTATCAATTTTATAATTATAATCTGGACAGTTTTGGCAGTGAATATATCCATGGTTATTGTTCTTTTTTTTTTTGGGATAAAATATCCATGGTTATTGTTTTTAATTAATAATAACAACTTTTAATTTTTGAAGGGATATTTATTCATTCATTAGTTTAAGATATTAGTAACGAAAGACTTCGTATTGTTCCGAATATAATTAAGTTGACTATTAAATCATTAATATTAGCCTAGCAATGTTGTCATCATGATTAAAAATGTCTATGGTTGTTGACAAAAAGAATGTCAATGTTACACAAACCTTTTTGTTAAATACACAATACTTGTAATGTGAACCTTCTCCCTTATCTGTACAATTTTTTTCCAATTAATCTAGTAAACTAGTATCGGTAGACATGGTCATGGACTCATGTTGGTGTAATTATGTTTACGTCTTGGATATTTTGTCGGACAAGAATGTTTTAACAGTCAACTTAATTATATTCGAAATTGTCAAAGCTAGAGTTTATAAGAGACTAAACGAGAGTTGAAGACTGATATGAATGGAAGAGCATATATTTCCTGAAGAAGCCGATCTCTAAAATCCCGTTATAATACAAACAAAAAGAATTTGGCTTTTGTGTTTTGGAGTGGACTTTAAGAAGATAACTACAACTCTATAAAAGTGGAAGTAATATGAACAAAGATCTGAAAAAAGACCATAGATTTACTGTTTTAAATTTTTGGTTGGAGGGAGAGCTACTTTTGGAGATGGTGTTGTTTGTTTTGTGTGGCTCTGAGGAATTATTATGAGTCCTTATTCCGGCTGCCATTGCCGGAGCAACCGCCTCTGTTTTGTTTGCTCCAGCAAGACTTGTATTTGTCTCTTCGATATCATAGCCTGCGTGAAGAGATATTCACAGATCACATAAGTCAAAACACAACGGGGTTTAAGCGTTCTATTAAACGTAAGAGCAAGGAAACTTACAGTCAAACTTTTTCCAAGCTAAGATGAGCTTCTCTCTGTCGAATACTACACGATAGCCGGTCATGTAGTTTTCTGTTTCATTAAGAGTAGATAATGTGAGGGTCATTATTTACCGGATGTTCGATGATCGATAAAAGAAAACTGATCTTACGTCCGATTATGTTGAGTTCAGAGCTTTTGACAATGGCCAGGCAATATACAAGCTCACCCTGTGAAAATGCAATCTTCTGTTGAGAAAGACAGTACACGATAGAGAAAGAAGTAAAGTGGGAGACTATGAATGACCTCGGTAGAGATGACGATTATAGGGTCATTGATGGTGAAGTGGCTGTTTCCTTTCATTGTGAGGCTTAAACTCGGTATCAAGCTGGCATTCGCCTCGGTGCTAACACACAGTTTACAAGAAATTTTTTAGATTTAAGTGGCGGAGACAAAGAAATCGAGTTTTGGATAGATACAAACTACTCATACCTCATGTCATAGCAATAGTCGAATGGAATCCTTGGATCGGGTGAATGGCGCTTATCTTGGGCCTGAGAATGGAACTGGAGACGACAACGTGATTCATATAGTTGTCAAAACTGAGCATCACGAGGCACAGATAAAGATATATTATGGCGTTTAGATGCTTACACTCTCTGAGACTGTTGTATACATGGGATCCACCAAATAAGTAAATGATGTGCCAGTGTCAAAGAGAGCTGTAAACTCATCATCTATGAGAGTTGTCCCCACACGCACCCGAGTCACCGTGACGTTGTAGTTTGGGCTGCCATGAACATTTCACCAAGGTTAAAAGGTGCAATCTTGGCAGCATCGGATAGAGAATTTACAATTTAGCGCATAAACTTAATTACCACTTACTGTGAAGGATTTAGATTAAACGGTGTCTCTTCCTGATCAGGACTACCTTTATCCCCAAAACTGATCCTTCCAACTCCATCATGTCCAAAACACATGGAGAAAGAATCAGCAACCAGACCTTCCCTCGCCAAAACACTTGGAACCGATATCTTTTCCATGCCAAGTCCAAATAAACCATTTGGTGCCGCAATGTCAAGAAAAGAACCACTCTGAACCTGTCCACATCTGCACATACTTCACATTTTCAGTAACTTACTGCAGCAGTGAACTGAAACACAGAAGAAGCCTAGTGAAGCAACGTGAAGAGATTATAGCAAAGTGGTACATACCCGAATGTAACATAAGCCTCAACACGTTCCGGATTCTTATCTTCGGTTGTTAAGTGCATAACATCTTCCATAAGAATACCGGAAGTGGAAGTCTGAGCAGAGACATAAGAGACCATATAAGGGCAAGTGCTGAATGTTCCAAGGCATTGATTACGCTGTGCACAGAGACTGTTGTTGCACGTGACCTTCTTGTTTGTGGTTGAAATTTTAGGGTTGTAGATGCTCAGCTCAAATTCCTAAACAAAGCAAACAGAAACACAGAACCAATATGGAAACTGACATACTTGAAGTGATAAGAGCAGTGAACTCAACAAAAAGCGTGAAACGTACAGAAGAGTAAGCAGCTCCTTCAGTTGGTGCGCATTTACCGCAATCGCAAGGGACCCAGAAGAGGTCACTTCCAGTATCGAGAGCCACCATGAATCTCATTCCCGGAGTACCCAATTTCACCGTCGTGTAATGCAAACTAAAATCAGAACATGAAAACAAATAAAAAAAAAAGTCAGACTTTATGCTGAAACAGTGAAGCTTAGTTGAGCAAAAATCCACTTACAATCCGAGAGAGCTGATACGAGAAGTTGAGTTTCCGTCGGAGAAAGTGAGTGAAGAGTCCGATTCCGACTCCGAGAGGCGTCGACCGCGGATAAGCCGATCACGGATGACGAGAGCGTTGTAATATTCGAAGCTTCCTTTAGGAGGAAAACTACCAAATCTTCCGGTTAAATCGGACCACCGCTTGACTTCATCGGAGAATCGGTGGTGCATCTCGAAGGTGAAGATTCGAGCATTGCAGCTCCTTAAGCTCAGTAGCGTCAAAATCGGGATCAAGAACAGAGTACTCTTAAAGAAACAGGACGACATTGTGTGAGCAATACTTTCTCTCGAGCTCTCGGCACAGATTATCCTATTTTCCCGGAGGTTTTTCTCGGGGAAACAAAGAGAAGATGAGAAATCATGACATTATTCGAAAGCAAAAATGCGTGATTTAGGGTCTTGGAATAGTGAGAAGTTGGGGGGGGGGAACAGAAAACAAAAATTAGGTATTTTTTTGAAGAACGAGACTTTGAGATGAAGAGAAAGGGATCTATTGTTGTTCTTCTTCCTCGTTAGGTGAGTGTAACAGTCCATGTGTTGGAAAAAAATAATAAAAAAAATTCGATCAACTGGGTCCCACCTGCTAATTTCTGTTTCTTCTGACTTCTTAATTACCATTTTTAAGAATTGAATAATTAATGCGTAAAGTGGTGGTCCAGTTGATAAATTGTGTAGTGACGAAACAAAAGTATTGCTCTCAAAAGATGGATTATACACAAAGGGGATATACAATAAACTTACAAAGAGAATCCGTAACTTTGAAAAATAGATTCTAAGTCCCGAATTTGATCAGAGAACAAAGACTAATAAAATTTTTAAGGTCGTAGGAATCATATTCTGCTATTGTAAGTGTCCCAATCGAAGTTGGGTTGGGAATAAGCTTCGTAATCCACTGGCCCGTCGACGATGCTATCGACGGTCTGAATAGTCCGGAGCAGAGCCGGGTGAAACCGGTCTGTATCCGAAGGTAGAAGCTTGTACATCACAAGCACCCCTAGTGTGAAAATCGCTTGAAGCTTTGTCGAATCTCCTTTGACAGAGAAGAAGAAGAGCATCGAGACGAGATATAGGTCGACACAGAAGCGCATGATGCATAAAACCGTGTCCATTAGCTTTCCTTCGTTGCCCGCAGGGAAGCCGCGGACTCTGTACACGTATAGGAAGTTGTATTTGTCAACAATGTATCTGTAACCAAAGTAAACCGCGCCTACAGGGACCACGAGTGGTGCGAATGAAGAGTATATCATTGTTAAGGCAAAGATGGTGAGATTGAAGGCATAGTATTGGGCAAAGTCGAACTTTTGTTTTGGGATTGGCGAGGTTCGGCTGATTGGGTATTCAGCGAGGTCTTGGCTCATAGGTTCAATGTCGCCGAATCTTGGAGACTCAAACATGTTTTCAGGTAGAAGTGGTGTCTCAAGGTTGCTCCTTGTGTCTTGATTTTCCAAAGGGTACTCTTCGTTTTGCTCGGGGACTAGCTGAAGCATGTCGTTCTTCCTGAATTTTTGAATTTTTTTCTTGATCCACGGGATTGGAGCGAGTAGATCAAAGGAGATTCCCAAGAAGGTGCTTGTGATGAGGAAAGCTAGAGCAGAAACGCATGACCTTGATAAGATGGAAGGACTCATGTATTCTTCAATCCTCTTGCAATCCTCACCATCTAAATAGCAGCGGCTCATTTTCAAGAGTGCACTTTCTAGTGACGACTCAACTAGAGCCTTGAGCACGATGAGGTTCACAAGGAAAAAGCAAACCATCTTCAAAAGAGCTGCTCTTTGTTCCCCTGACACAGTTAGGTGCCGCTCAAACTTGGAAAGATACGAGAGAGCAGAAGGAATCACAATGTACATGCTAACAAATATGAAGACGTTGGGCATGAACTGAAAAATCAGAGATCCGATCCAGCCAGAAGTTTGCACCCAAGTGAGCCAAGACTGAGCACTATCCAATGCTTCAGCATTGAAGATTCGCCCGGCACTTACCAAGGCACTGATCAAGGCCAATGGGGAGCTGAAAAAGACAAGAATCAACAGCAGAATAGTATTAACAATCACTCTTCGTACGATAAGAGCGACTTTCGTCAATCCCAGATGATTCCAGTAAATATCAGTTGCCAAGGGAGCTCTCTCGACTTTCCACTGGTTTCTCTGCAGCCGCAGCTCTGTGACAGAGAAGAACTTCCCAGTCCGCCTCGATCTCTCGTTTCTGAAATCCTGAACAGCCTTGTTAGCCGTGTACACATCTTTAAACATCACAAAAGCCACCCCAGCGCCTTGTGCTCGTCCTTCTTTATAAGCTGCTAACTGAGACTCCAAATCAGCTCTCAGTTCCTGCAGCTTCCTCAGTTTTTCATCATCTGTAAAACCAAACCTCTCTGTAACCTGAGACCACAATACCTTCACCTTAACCCACAAAGCAAACACACAAGACAATAGTCCTTCATCTCTACCATTCTCAAACTCATCCGGTAATAGCCGAGAGTCCATTTTGGCAACTAACCAAGTGATCTCATCTCGAACACGAACCAACTCCGTAGCAAGATCATCCAATGCACACAAATCCATAGGAACAATAATCTTGAAAACTTTCCCCGGGTACTTTTGCCGAAAACACTCTTCAAACTCAACTCTATCAGGCCCTAGATTCTTAGGCAAACCCTGCAACATTATAGTAAACACAGCAGTGGAATTCGCATTGGGGTCGCTGATATTCCCATTCCCATCTCTAAACCTAGTAAACTTAAGCCTAGCTTCAATAGCAGAGATCCCGAAATGCGAGATGACGACAACAAGGACAAGAAACACAAAATGCAGCCAAAGCAAAGGCGAACCTTTCTGAATATGAGTAATCATCGTCTTGGAGAGCTCATCACTGAGCACAGCAGTCCCAGCATACAAGTTCAAAGGAAGCATAACGGAGACAGCCAAAAGAGCAATGGAGAAAAGGAGCACAAAGCTACCACCTTCGATTAATAGAAACTGAGCAGCATCAGCGCCACAGTGGCGAGCGATCTCGCGACAAGTGGCTTTCCAGACAGCGAGGAGCTTAGAGAAGAGAGCGGAAGGACCAGGCATACGACGGTGATCGCTGCGTAGCTTAACGAATAGGAAGATGGAGACGCAGCATAAGAGCCCAATCACCGAGATGTTAAGCAGGTACTGAATGTTACCGTACCAAGCATCGGGGATTTCGGGTAAGTCGCCGGCGGAAGAAGATGGAGGAGGAGAGGTTGAATCGTTCATGACAATGGATGAAATCGGCCGCATCGCTGTTGGCGATAAACTGCGATGCATCCTCGCGAATTTTTTTGTTGTTTTTGTTTTTATTGCCAAAATTAAGCAATTTCAGATTTAACACGATTTATCAGAGTTTTAGCGACGAGGAAAAATTGGGGATTTAGGGTTTGATTATCTGGAGTGGATCGATGGAAATGATGGGGAAAGTCTGAGGAGGCAATATCACATGTCGTACAAAGTAAAAATTTATGATATTAAAAAAAAAAAAAAAAGAGGATGAAGAAGAAGGAATGCGATCGCGGTTTGGAATCTATTTTTCGCAGATTCTCTCCCTCTAACATAGGTAAATTCCCTAAATAATCACCGAACTTTTTAAAGTTATTTTACTTATAATCTCAGTTTAAGTTTAGGGTTAATGTCGGTCTTTTTTTTATTTACCCAAACGAACAGTGTGTGTCACGATTCAACTAACACTATCAAACGTTGATACAATTTTGTCAAACATGCATTTTTTTAATCTGGTCTAAATACATTTTAAGTATTTAACCCATCTCTCAGAAATATTAAGCCGAATTAGGCCAGTTGAAGAAGACCAATCAATCCCCTACTAGATGTTAGGTTCTTTGTTGATCAGCCGGATGTTTTCATGTTATTATAAATAAATAAATGTGATATACTATATAATAGTACATTTGATTCGTATTATTTAATTAAATGAGGAGGGATTAGTCCCGTGTCCACACGAAACTATTCTATTTCGGAACCGTCAATGAACTGAATTCTGTAATACGTGTAGGCTAATAAATGAATAAATTATCTCAATAAAACATATCTTTTGAACAATTGTTTGTGCAATCATCTTGTTTTGAGATATTTTTAAATCCGGTCCCTCTTATGTTTTAATAATGATGTAAAGATAATTAAAGTTTTAATTAACCCAAAGAGATATTAAAAGATGAGAGAAGGAGGTGGTGATAATAGCTTCTCAATCGAGAAACCTCGAAAATAAAAAAGCGCGTCGGTGACTTGTACTCTCCATCTCTTCTTCCTCCTCCTCCTCTCTTTCAATCCTTCACATCTCTTCTCCCTCTCTCTCTCTCTCTCTCTCATCATCGACGTCGCGCCAAATTAAATCATCAGCCATGTCTTACGATTACCTCTTCAAGTACATAATCATCGGCGACACAGGTGACCCTCTTTACCCAATTTCTTTTTGGATTTTGCGTTGGGGTAGATCGAATTCGTGGGTAATGTTTTGATGCGTTCAGGTGTGGGAAAATCGTGTCTGCTTCTGCAATTTACTGACAAGAGGTTCCAACCAGTCCACGATCTCACCATTGGTGTCGAGTTCGGTGCTCGTATGGTCACCGTCGATGGACGTCCCATCAAGCTCCAAATTTGGGACACTGTACGTTTCTCTCTCTTTTCTCTTCTGTTCGTTTTATCGATTAGGATTGTGTTGTGTTGCCTTTATGGAGATGTGATTGAGATGATTTTATTGTCGCATTCAATACGTTTTCTCCCGTAGCATATAATTCGCTGATACTGAAATTGAGAATCATGCCCAAAGAGACTCCAAAGTGGGGTAATTTTTGGAAAGTTAATCATTACACGCTTCTTTGATTTAAGTATTGTAGACTTATCTATATGACTAATTCACTAGTAAGCCGAATTCTCACTAGCGCATTGGTTATTTTTTGTTTGTGTCCTTTGTTGTAAGTCTTTTTCGCACAGTTTATTAGATAAGATAATAAATAATAATCCTTTTCATTGGGTGATGTATAGGTTTGAGTCGTTTGTGTTTGTGGCTTCTAGCTCAATTTTTTTCTTAATGATTTAACCAAGCGGATGATGTTGTAGGCTGGACAAGAGTCTTTTAGATCCATCACTAGATCGTACTACAGAGGAGCAGCTGGAGCTTTACTTGTTTACGACATCACCAGGTTAGTTCTCTTTCATGACAATATTACTTCATCTCAAAGCCTGAATTTCCGGCAAGGTTTTGGAAATGATCATTTCTATATTCGTGGTTAAACTGTTAAGCTTAGAATCTCAGAAAGATCTGGGTATTTGGTAGGATATACCTGTTTTAGGGAGTTACTTGTGATCTGAATAAAGTTCTTGGCTATGATATTGGCGATGCTCCTTCAGTAGATGTTTGGCTAAACAATTCATTTTGGAATCTTACTAAAAATAATATGGTTCTCCATTGTTTTGGAATTTTGAGAGGTACCTACGACAAAGAAAAAAAATGGATTGGAAGTGTATCGTCCAAGGTTTTCATGCTTTGATCTTTCTCCCTCAGACTTCTGTTCTTTTGGTTGCAGGAGAGAGACGTTTAACCATCTGGCGAGCTGGTTAGAGGATGCTAGGCAACATGCTAATCCTAACATGAGTATTATGCTCATTGGGAACAAATGCGATCTTGCTCACAAGAGAGCTGTTTCCAAAGAGGAGGGAGAACAGTTTGCCAAAGAACACGGACTCTTGTTCTTAGAAGCCTCTGCAAGAACAGCTCAGAACGTTGAGGAGGTGATGATACTTCTTTACAATTCTTTTTTTCCCAAATCCAGTTATTTGGCGCTCTCATCACAGAAAATTCTGGAGAAATTGTCTTCCGTTTTGCTGGATGTAACATATCGCATGTATATCTACAGGCCTTCATAAAGACTGCAGCAAAGATCCTCCAGAATATTCAGGACGGTGTCTTTGATGTATCCAACGAGGTAAATCCCCCTACTTGAATCTGGACGCAAACTGAATTTTCTGGTATTTTAATCTTGTTAAAGCCACACACGTCACTTCTCTGGTAGTTATGTTATCAGCTGATGCTGGTTTTCTGAATCCTGGGCCTTCCTTTTGCGATTGTGATTATCGTTTTATATAGTTTGATTCAATTCCCTTGATCTCTCTGGATTTTGCAGTCATCAGGCATTAAGGTCGGCTACGGGCGTCCTCAAGGTGCAGCTGGAGGAAGGGATGGTGCGATCTCTCAGGGAGGTGGCTGCTGTGGTTAAAGAGACCTCAAGATGTGTCAAAAGTCACAAACAGATCTGATGTAATCTGGTGATTCAGAAACTACTCTTGCTTTTATTAATCTCTGCAATTGGATACACCAGAATGTATAGTTTCTCTTCTTTTTTTCTCCATTTTCCCACTGTCTTTACCAAAAAACGAAACCGGTGCATTTGAGAATGAACAGCCTGATCTTTATAAACCAAACAGGCGTTGGCATCTTTTAAATCAATTTGTTGCGTTGTACGTAAAGACAACTCTTCAGGTTCTAGAGCAAATTTGAAATCAGAGTAACATCCAAATCCTATAGCTGAAGTTTCTTCTTATGGAAAGTCTCCTTATTCACCTAAACGACTATTAAAAAGCATACCCGGACGGTTTACAGAGATCCTAATAAGCAAATAGAAGCAGAATACGAAGAAACCATGATATCATCATCTTTCTTTCCTCTTGGTCTCCGTGCTTTAACGCCGATTAGGAAATGACCCTTGCTGACGCCGCAGGGTATCGTATGTACGCGTCACTAGCATCAGTCTCGGATCATCCTCTGGTATTTCACGTTCCTGTGATTCCCACACCACAAAATCCAAAAACCAATTAATAACTATTGCCAAGAAGGATTTGAGTTTATGTCTCTCTTTTGAAGATTAAGAAAAAGGATTTTTTGGGTTTTTACTTTCAAGCCCTTGTAGTAAGCTTCAACAGCAGATAGTGTCAGTGGAATATTCCGAGCTTGCATAAGATCCCATGTCATATTGGCAACCGTGTACCCGCCAGTCTGCCAAAATGGAACAGAGTTTTTTTACTTTCACTAAGCGAACTCTTAACAGCAAAACTTAGTTTTAAAAAAAAAAAAATACTTCAAGATTTTTACCTTTTCACCAGCGGCTTTGAATAGCAGATTGCTTCCAGTTCTTGCATCTAAGAAGAAATTGCGATCATTCATCTTGACCTGCATTTATGAATATATTGTCATCAGTTTTGCAGGCAAATCTTATCACTGGCCAGCGGCTACAAAGCCATAAACAAACTTGGTCATGGATTGTTTTCTTTCAGTAGAGCTCGAGCCTATAAAGCATTACCAGAGTCTCTTGAGCAATCTTCATTCCTTCCTCGGTGTAATCAGTCATGGCCCCCTCTATAAGAGTCTGTAGAAGCGTGCAACAACAAATAAAGTGTATACAGGTCACCCAAAGATATGCTGAACGCGAAACAGGACAGGGAGGCGTAAAATAGTCTTGGACTCGTTGTGAATACGGATCCATCTTATTATTCATTTGTTGGATTTTAGGATATAAATTGTTTTATCGAAATAGTCATTCCCGCACTATAAATAGAAAAGAACAAGTTTGATCTTCAAACAAATGTCGAAACACCAATGATGAGGTTAGATGATAGTTACCGTGTAGAGCTCCATGGCAGGGGTTTTGTCTGAGCTCATGTAATCTTCAAACCATTTGAGACCATTTTGAAAGTCTTTCGAGTGTAAGTAGCACCTGTGTAGATACAGTATAAAATTTGATGCCGAGATTATAACGGTGCTTTGATTCTCAATGAGAGTTTACAATGTAATATACTATTAACAAAAAGATAAATTGGTAACTAAAGACTGCCTCTTAACCTATGACAATGCCAAATGTTTTAACATCTAATTGCATATTTCATGATCGTATATGCATGGCCAGATCATTTTGTGGGAAAATATATCAGCACAGAAAAGTGACGTCTAATATGGTCAGTCAAGGAATCACACTGCATGCTCTAACGTACCTCATAATTTGTATCACGCAGTAAGTATCAGTATCTTTTCCGTCTTTCTTAAGCATCTCAAGAAGAGCTTCCGTTGCCTGCCAAAGAGAGTTACTTGGTCAGATGCAAAATAAACTCCGAAGCTGGCTTCTGTTACTCTCACAACAGAACGTTCCCTCAATTCAGAACATTTTGGAATAAACACAAATAATATTACTTCTACGTCCTTTATATCAGCGAGAGCGCTGAATGCTACGTGGTGCACGGTTAAATTCCTCTGCAGAAACCTGCTCCTGTGGGCATATTCAGCGGTTGGAATATTGTACAGCTCTTCTTCACTGATGCTAAACATCATGTCTTCTGCACTCTTCCTTGATGAATCAATTGATGACCAGCCTTTTGATTGCTCCACGAACTCGAGAATCTTTTGAGAAAAAAAAAAGGAGGATATGAGAAAACCAACTTTAAGAAAAAGCTAAACGGAATATATCAACAGGAAACGTTCACAGGTTACCTTGGTTGAAAGATTTTCTGGTCTAGGCTGTTTGTTTAAGTGAGCTGTTATGAGTCCTGCATAGCAGAACTGGTTCAAACCAACACCAGCAGCAGTCATATCTCGAACTATCGCATACCTAGCCATTATTTAAAGCCAGATATGAAAGGAAGGTTAGAACGCTTAATAGATAACGCATAACTTACTTATAACAGAGAAAAGAGGCATAAGAACTTATTCAAAGGAAATCAAATCGGTTTGCTGGCAGTACAAAAACTATAGAAGCAGTAACTTACACAAGATCTAATTGGCCAGAGACAGCGCAGGCATTGAGCAGGCAGACAAAGGTCTGTCCATTTGGTTTTACATCATATCTTTTCATCTCGTCGAAGACCTAAAAAAAAAGAGACAAACCAAAAGGTTAAATTCGTATATGAATGAAGAAGAAAAAATGTCTCCTGTGAAAGCAAAGGGAAGATAACATACTCGGATCGCCTCCTTTCCATTCTTGCATTTACCACATGTCGAAATCAAAAAGTTGTACAAGTTCACCTACAATAAGGAACGCTCAGTCAACAACACAAGAAACGGATGAACAAACTCAATCTGTTATATAACTATTCTCAGGAACATAAATTAAACAAGAGCTTTTATGACTATGTACAAGAGAAAAAGAAAAAGATCAAAGTACATACATCTGGAGCAATTCCCATGGCCTTCATTTCTTCACGGAAAAAGAAAGCATCACTTAAACGAGCACCCTTCATCACTCCCACAACAAATGAATGGAATATATCAGCTGTAGGCTGCACACCGTCTAGCTTCATATCATCATAAACATCCCTCAACAGGTAGTGCCTACCCAACAGAACATGTAAACGCAAAGATTTATGAAGCATCAACTATCATGCCAACAAAAATTCTCATTCCCATCACGTTCATATATACAAAATGTAATGTGAAGCTAGCAAATAAAAACCTGCGCTGAGCTGTGACGGAGTTGACAACTGAATTGTACTCCGAAAGATCGTTGGCGTAGTTTCTCTTTGCGAGTTCCTCCGGCGATGAAGCGAAGAAACGCCGAGTAACCAGAGTTCGAACCAGAGATCGATTCCTCCCTGTTTCAAAGGTCAGCATTTATGAAAAGATATGTCGATTGCACACTCGATCGAACACAATAAGTAGCGAAGAAGAAAGATCGATGGATTGACAGATGCAAATGGGATCTATCTGGTTTAGTCACAAGGACAAGTGCATACACCTATGAAAGTCGGTAATCTGTAGAGGAACGTACCGGAAATGGATTGAATGAGAAACTTCATAGCTCACCGAAATCCTCACTCTCGCTAGAGATTTCAGCTTTTCCGGCAAAGTTCAGTTGAGTATCGGAACGCGAGATAGAGGAAAGCTGTATAAACCGAGTTCCGCCGTCGGGAAAAGGATTATAGCACAGCTCAGGCCTCAGAGGGTTTAGGTGGTAAATATAAACCGGAATAGAAATAGAATTATCTAACCGGGTGTCAACCGGTCTAATTTAACGGATCGCGCTTTCTAAAAGCCTGAAATGAGATCATCGAGGATTTTATATGGGCCCTTAATGGGTCGTTGGACTTAATTTTTGGACCAATTGACGATGATGACGTGGTTGTTTGTGATCATATTATTATCAACTGCCCCACGTGTGCCATTTAGCGAAGAAAAACCGATGAACGAGAAAATGATATTTACAGTCCTTGGGGACCGACCTCCCAACTATAAACCTATTAATCTGTCGGAACGTCACGTGAATACAACTAATATACGTTCAAGCGATAAGTGAAAATTATTGACCTAGAAAAACCTTTATATAATCAAAGCTCGTGAGAACTGGAACAACTTTGTTGATGACGAATTTCATACATTTGTTTCATCAAGTCTCGTAAAAAATTTTGAAATAACTTTTTAATAACGAATTTGAAAACAAAAAAAAAACACTTTTCATTAAAGACTTCTATAACTTTTTGGTGACTTAGCAGATGCTACTAGTTTACTCCCCGTGATTAAAAAAAGCTGTATCTCATATTTAGAAACTAATTAATTCAGATACAACGTTAAAACCTCTTTAATTAAAGAGCTATTTATATGAAAAAGAAAACTTTGTTCATCTGGTCCATATTTCAGATTCTAGAGAGACACAGGCTTCTGGCCTTGGATAATTTGGATTTACACTTTTTCCTGAATCTTCAGAAATCATGAGGCAGATGTAAGGGGAAAAAAACAACTATATAGCTTTACATAATTATATTAAACTGAAAAATATGATATTCAATAACATCCTCCTTCACGTAATATACCATATGCAACGGATTCTTATCCCTAACAATGCCCTTTCTGCTCATAAACATATATAGATTGTTATCTCTGAAAACTTTTTTTTCCTATTTACCTATAAGACTTGCATTGATTTTCTCATATAATGTAGTGTAAATATGTTATATGTATGTCTAGACTCTAGATATCTATTATCGATGCTTTTACCTCAATACCAACAAAATAGTAGTACTCATGATATGGACTGATCAACATAAACCATATATCCAATTACAAGTTACGAGAAGTCACTCGTAATATACTGACAAAAAAGGTCTCACGTACTGATTGCGTTAGCTAAAAAATTGACATTGTAATTAATTACGTGTTGGTGAGTAATAATAATGCTTGCTTAAATGGTAGAGCTAATTAACTAACCAAATCAAGATATATGATTTGGCAAGATTTTATCTCCTGGAGGCCCACGAGCCAACAGATTCACACATAGAATTCAATTTACTTCCTTCACGTCATAACTAAAGAATATTGTGAAAAATCAACCACTTCAAAGTTTGGTGAGACCAACACACAATCTATTAAATGGATTTGGTTGAGTTTCTGGCTTTCAAGATCAACAAAATTCCAAAACTTTTTTTTTCTTTTCCCATTTCTTTGTACATATAGAGAGACTAACCGCATGATTACGACCATACATATAAGAAGAAGAGCAAGGTCAGGGAGAGAGACGGAGACTGTGCAAATGGTAAGAAGGGAGAGATTACAGATCGCGTCTACACATCGGGCAAGATCCGTGTCTGAGGAGCCAATTGTCTATGCAAGGCAAGTGAAACATGTGATGACAATGTGGCAAGCTTCTTACCGTTTCACCAAGTTGGAAATCCTGCAAAATTCACAACACAAAACAAGGAACAAAGAATATTAAACCTTTTGTGTTCTGAGTGAGGGGGATTTGAGGTTATCATAAGAGCTAAAAGGAGCAAAATACCTGAAGACAAACAGAACAAGAGTCTTTGTTGCCAGAAGCATCCAAATTGTTTTTGCCAGTGATTTTGATTTTGGGTATTTTATCAACCACATCTCCTGTTAATCCTTTTGAACCACCGGTATCAAAGATACTCGAGAGCTCATCGAAAGTAGCATCCACAGCTCCCATCTGATCAATGAGAAGAGAGATGAATAGTATCAAGTAAACGGAGAGATCTATCTCATTGCGGAAATGGAATCAATACAGCAAACAAACTGTACCTGACTTTGAACCGCACTTAACATTGCTGGACCTATGCGCTCTCGTACAAGTCTACCACTTATAAGACTCACAATGACATCAATCTACACCAAAAATTAACAATAAACAATGATCAATTTGGAAGCTTCAATCGAATCAAACCCCTAATATTGATAACGATACTTAGAAACAGAGCAAAGGAGTAGTTTCAAAAAAGCTAAAAAAAATAAAAGATCTCAGCTCACCAAGTAGAGGAGGCATCCGAAACGTGACTCATTAGATTTCCAGAGAACAAGAGATGATTCAAAGACTTCGATGGAGAAAACAGCTCCAGAAATGGCTCCAACCGCTGCTCCTCGGATGAAACCACTCTCTGTTTCTTGGCCTATCAAAGCTCCTGTAAGTGCTCCAAGCAATGTGCCCACTGAAGCATATAAAGGAAATAACTTTATCAGCTTTACATAAACCCCAAGTTGCAGACTTTTTCTGCCATAACCCGAATCAAATATTAAACAAAAAGAATTCAAATGATCAAATCAAATCCAAAAGAATAAACCTTCACAAAAATTTCGAGTTTTTTAACCAAACAAGAGAGTAAAATTGGGATAGAGAAACACGGAAAGAGCAAGTTGCAAATGCGGGTGGAGACATTTGAAAAAAACGCAAAGGAGACGAGAGACCGACCTAGAGCGAAGAAGAAGGTCAAAATCGCGGAGAGAATAGTGCCGAGAACAGCGGAGACGAGGAAACGACATGCGTCTTTAATCCGTTCCACGAAATTACCGAGAGAAGGACACGGCGAGACAGGACAAAACCCAGATTGGGATCTCGAAGATGCCATCTTTTTGGTTTCCTTTTTCAAAGACTAAGCCTTTCGAATATATAAGACAAAGAGACCCTAAACGATCTCCGGGAAAGGACAGAGAAAAAAACAGAGCAGCGGAGCTTATTCAATAGAGAGAGAGAGAGAGAGAGAGAGAGAGAGTTTAGAGAGAGGATAGAAGAAAGAAGGAGGGATGGGTTTTTGCTTAGCTCTTAAGAGAGAAGATCCGATGTCTGTCCTACTTGCAATTAAAGCTTGGGGTCGTCGTTTGCTTTGATATTTTTACCTCAAGTAGGTGAAGTAAAATCTAGGGTTTGCCTGCCATGATCGGTGTTGAAAACAGGACTATTAATAAAATCTCTCTCATTTTCAAAGCACGAGACGAAAGAGAAAGAGAGGTGAGCAAGATAAGCGCGCAAGCTCACCGAGAGAAAAAAAGAAAGGAATTTAATACTCAAATACCTTTTTCTAGTACACTAGTAGTATTAAAAAAATTCTCAGCCCAAAAAAAAAAAAGAAAAAAAATATTCCTTATGGCTCCAACAATAACATGTTTCAAACCACTTGAATTTTTTATTTTCTTGTTTGTGAAAAAAATAACAAAATAAAAACATCCGAAAACATTTCAAAAGTCTTAGTACAGCAAGTTTGGGTCAAAGTGGTTGTTAGCATTAATTCTACAATTCTTTCCGAGTTTTTTTTTTGGTGTTTATTTTCTTCCAGAGAGTCGTGTATTTACTCTTGTATTACAACCAGTATTACAATGCTTAAAAGAATACGACACACCTGTTCTTTAAAATATAAGATTATTTGTATTGTCTGAATAATACCAAAATATGGTAGGGTCCTCTCCGATAAGGCGATAATACAAGCGATTAAGAAACCATTAGATATACAATTACGAAAACAGAAATAATTTTGCTACATGTGTTAACTATTTTAGGAAATTTTAAAAATCTTATTTGATTCTGCCTTTCCGTTTACAGGAAGTTCCCTTTGTATGAGCAATAGTTTATTGTTATACCAAACAAAAATGGGTCCGGTAGGATTTGTTTTTGTACGTGCGACGAGCTAGCTTAGATTTATATGACCGCAGATTCTATATACTGTATAGTATCCTATATACGTGTTAAGTTTTAACATCTACGTACGTGTTTGCATTTTCAAGGAAATTGAAATACTCTTCTTACGGTCGCTGTATTCCAAACTCTGCATTTTTAAAGTATAGTATATATTTTGGTACGTGGTTTTAGTTTATCATTGTCTAGGTGTCTAGCAATCCATTTATATTCAGAAATTTTTTAGGTTCTCCATGCAAATCACCACATTCATTTTGATTCTTGTTTTCATTCTACGATATACATATACTGAAACTCAATTTCAACATATTATTAAAGTCGAAATTATATCGAGTCCAACTACGTACGTTTAGATATATATAGAATTTCTTACAAGACCCAAGAATACCTTGCTCATCTAGATATCTAAATAATTTTTTTATATCTACCATACTTTCTGAAACATTGATACGTACAATGTGGCATCACTTTGATTACAAAAACATACCAATATATGAAATTTATTCTTGGACTTACTCAAAATGGTTGTATAATAATCTCGAGTAACCCATATAGAGGTCAAGTTTATATTTTCCGACAGCTAGTACCAACTCTTTATATACCAAAAATATACAACAAAAAAAAAATGAAATGCAAGTAAGAAAGCTGTTTTTTTTTTGGTCAATATTAACATATATACAATGGAAATTTTAATTTAAATGGTCGCAGACGACAACTTTAAAGTTTAAAGTTTAAACGAACAGTTAAACCGCATATCGTGGTCGATCGTCGAAAAATGTTGTTTTGATTAGACTTAGAGATTAGACTTATAACATCTTTTCATTCCATAATTGGACTTTAAAACATCAAAATAAACTCTACGACTTGAAGACTGGAAATGTTCCAAATATCGTATACATTGAGATCATTGAAATGCGATTAAACTTAAGAAATAGTTTATCGCTACTGGTACTCGTCGATAACAACTAGATTCATGTTCCCAGATTTCCTATATCTTCCATACACAAGAGTAAAAACATAAAAATATTAAATATACCTAAGTTATTGAATTTTATCTGTCAGGAGATGGGCATAAATAACAAAATTGTATTTATTTTTGACTGAAGTTATCAGTCTATCAGATAAAGGGTTGTCGCTTGCTATTACACAAACGACTCCCACAAATATCTACTCGACTACTCCAACATTTCCCATAATTGACGAAAAAATATCTCCCCCAATATTATTTTATTGCCATCGTTTTAAATATTTACATCATGGGCCAATAGTCCAGAAGCTGGTCCCATGAGTATTGCAGTGACTAAATTCATATATAAGCACATGATACTTGGTTGTGTTGCGTGTCGTGTACATGTCTTTAAATTCTAATACTACGAGCGGGTTATAGTGTCATGAAATTTGGCCGATGTGCTATACAAATATAGACCTTAAATAAAATCCGGTCTCTTGTAAACCTTTGACAAAGGTTGAATTTGTATCAATTTCCTGAATTTAAGATATCATTGGCCATGGTACACATGATACTTTACTGCTATTGAGCTGTGGGTTCGTGATGTTTTTCTTATCTTTGAGTTTTAGCATGACATTTTAGCCTTTTATACAAAAATTTCCCCTCCTTTTTTTTTCCAGCCGATTGAAAAGAAAGTAAGTGACCGATAAGGCTATAATAAAAATGGAGATAAAAGCCAACTAAATAAATAAATAAGATATATATATGATTGGTAGGTTATCTACATGGTGACCCACGTCACGTTTTACCGTTGCTATCTTTGTATTGACGTGATCGATAATTTAACCTGGCCACCACTTGCAGTCTTGCATATCTACTCCTTTATTTATTTGTATGCAATCATCATCAACTCAAATCCCCATCAATCTAAAATAGACTTTACCTGTATGGGTTGTTCATATTAATCAAACAAATGAGACGAGGATTGAAAGAAAGTATAACAGTATATAAAGAAGACGATCAGACAAGTCTCTTTCTCGTCTGGTAAAAGAAGAAACTAACCAAACCAAAGATAGTTCAACATATTGACGTAGTTTACAAAAACTCTCACATGTCAACGTACTGATGGACTATGTCCTATAACTAATAGATAGCCTAAGAACACATAAAATCATGGCCTAAACAATGAGGGCTAACCCAGCCCATCCCTCAGCTGGATTGGGCCCAAATTTACAAGATCAATAAAATTCGAATGGAGCGACCAATATTCGAATTTTTTTTGTCAATATGCAAATACTATTATTTTCACAAAAATTTGTGGTTGAAGGTGGTGGTGAATTGATGGTGATAGTCATCGATCAAATGATATATTCCAGTCAGAAAATAGGGTCTTTCATCTTTTTTTAATACCTGAGAAACCTTTTTTTTCTTCTTTTTAATACCTGAGAAACCTTTTAGGAGTTAGATTCACGAAAGTCGATCCAAGTCACAAAGTTAGTCGTCCAAACATTGTATAAACCAATATAAAAAAGAAATTTCTGCTTTTTTCCTTTGCACACGATTCAACCATAAAGGATTATGTGTTTGAGAAATAAAAAAATCTGGATAAATAATAAATATATGAATCAAAATACGAGAATTCATTTAATACAAAAAAAGAAAAGGAAAATGAATGAATATTCAAAAAAAACAAAAAATATCAAAGGAAGCAGCCATCACTTCTGACGAGAAGTGCCCACACACACGGATCTTTCAGATTTTTTCCCTTTATTACATATAAAAAAGCTTTCTTTCTTCGGCTTCTGACTCATTGCCTCACCAACTCCGCTTAACTTCGACAGATCTCTCTGCTTTGCTTCTTCACCCCGAGCTGTAACATCATCCATGGGTAACCAAAGTTCTCTGCTTTCTCCATATTTTTTGTTTGTTTGTGATCGAAAATGATTTCATGATTCATAGTTCTCGTCCTCGTCGATAGCTGATTTGTCTCGATCTCGTGTTTTCAGCTTCCGAGAACCCATTCCGCAGCATACTGAAGGCGTTAGAGAAGCCTGATGGTGGCGAATTCGGGAACTACTACAGCTTGCCAGCTCTCAACGATCCGAGGATCGGTGAGTTTGCTTCCATCTGATCGTTCCTGATTCTTGCTTACCAACAGAAATGGTTGAGATTTATGTAAAGGTGTTGTCTTTTAATGTTTTGATCGAGAGGTTGTTGTTGTGGATGCAGATAAACTCCCTTATTCCATTAGGATACTTCTCGAATCGGCCATACGTAACTGTGATGAGTTTCAAGTCAAGAGCAAAGATGTCGAGAAGATTCTTGATTGGGAGAATACTTCTCCCAAACAGGTTGAGATTCCGTTCAAACCTGCTCGGGTGCTTCTTCAGGTATAGCCACAGCCTAAGAAATGAGTCATTCTCGATGAGATTATGCTTGTGGTTTCCTGATAAATGATCGATTTGCTATGTCGTTGTCGTTTTTTCAGGACTTTACTGGTGTCCCTGCTGTTGTTGATCTTGCTTGCATGAGAGATGCCATGAATAATCTCGGTGGGGATTCTAATAAGATTAATCCGCTGGTTAGTTTCCCCTCCGCTGTTTACTGATACTGATTGTTCTCATGCGTCCTTGTGGTATGATACAAGGTTTGTTTGATACATGCAGGTCCCTGTAGATCTTGTCATTGACCACTCGGTTCAAGTGGATGTGGCCAGATCAGAGAACGCAGTGCAGGCTAATATGGAGCTTGAGTTCCAGCGTAACAAAGAACGGTTTGCTTTTCTTAAGTGGGGTTCCAATGCATTCGACAACATGCTTGTCGTACCTCCTGGATCTGGAATCGTTCATCAAGTAAAAGGGTTCAGATATAACTGTATCTGTTTGGACGCTGGAAGTGTTTGTGATGCTGAGATAGACTAAGTTTAATTATTTTGCGATTGACAGGTCAACCTAGAGTACCTTGCCAGAGTTGTTTTCAACACAAACGGACTTCTTTATCCAGACAGTGTTGTTGGCACAGACTCTCACACCACTATGATTGATGGACTGGGTGTTGCTGGATGGGGAGTCGGTGGTATAGAAGCGGAAGCTACCATGCTTGGTCAGGTAAATTAGATGCTCTTTTGGTCGAGAAGTAAAAACTAACTTCCTGAAACTTTGGTTCTAAATATAAGGATGATTCTTTGGCAGTTCAAATTTAAACGTTTGTTGAAGTTTCTTCATTTATAAACTGTAAGATGAATATTTCTCTCTCTATGCAGCCAATGAGCATGGTCCTGCCTGGTGTTGTGGGTTTCAAGCTAACGGGAAAACTAAGAGATGGAATGACAGCTACTGATCTGGTCTTAACTGTGACCCAGATGCTGAGGAAACATGGAGTAGTTGGAAAGTTTGTTGAATTCTACGGTACATTTATGAAAATTTGATATCATATCTTGTATTTGTCATTTCCTTACGTATCCAGTACCTGATTGAGCTAGGCTAACTCACATATGCACCCATTGCTTTTTCCTACACAGGGGAAGGAATGAGAGAATTGTCTTTAGCTGATCGTGCTACAATTGCAAACATGTCTCCTGAGTACGGTGCAACCATGGGATTCTTCCCCGTTGATCATGTCACTTTGCAGTATCTCAAGTTGACAGGCAGGAGCGATGACACTGTAAGGGGGTTGCAAGGGAAATCTACATAATTTAGTGTTCTATTGTCTTTCATCAGGGTAGTGATTTGTGAACTGGATTTCAGGTTTCTATGATAGAGGCGTATTTACGAGCAAACAAGATGTTTGTGGACTACAGTGAGGTAAAACCTTGGGCATCTCCAATGCTTCATTTCTTGTCTATTTTCATCCATCATAGAGCCTAACATATTCTCCACTTGGGAACTTGTTACTCATCGCAGCCGGAGAGTAAGACAGTATATTCTTCAAATCTGGAATTGAATCTCGAGGATGTGGAACCTTGTGTTTCTGGTCCCAAGAGGTACTAATAGCGAATCTATTCTACATAAATTTGGAGGATCTATTCTACCTATAACTTTTATCTTCGGTGCACAATACAGGCCACATGATCGCGTTCCTTTGAAGGAAATGAAAGCGGACTGGCACTCTTGCTTGGATAATAAAGTTGGGTTCAAGGTTAGAACTCTCCTTTCTGTTCAGAAGAAATTCTTAATGTGAATGCTTGGAGTCCCTAGAGTTTAATCTGAAGGAAAATGGTGGCACGTCTAGCAAACTGTTACTGTTGTTTTGAAACAATAGTAGATATTATGTCGAGGTGTTTTGAGTCATTAAATGGTTCAATAAACAACTGTGTCCCCTGCAACACTTCTGGTTTTCTAATTTAGTCCCAGTTTACAAAATTGGTTAGTGATTCTACTTATTTATGATATTTTCAGGGATTTGCTGTATCAAAAGAAGCACAGAGTAAGGTTACAGAGTTCAACTTTAACGGGACCCCAGCACAGCTTAGACATGGAGATCTTGTTATAGCAGCAATCACCAGTTGCACAAATACTTCAAACCCCAGTGTCATGCTTGGCGCTGCCTTGGTTGCGAAAAAGGCCTGCGAACTAGGACTGGAGGTTTGACTACTGTTCCTTTCTGGCCGTCTATTTTGAGTGATCATGTTTTCATATCTTTCTGTCGATGGAAGTAATAAAAATATTTGAAATTCCTCCAATACTAGGTTAAGCCATGGATTAAAACTAGTCTTGCTCCTGGCTCTGGAGTTGTAACAAAATACTTGGCAAAGAGGTACTGCAGATACACCACTGAATGTTTTGTTATTTATTTCCTTGTATCATGTGGTCCTGAGTTTCGAGTCTTGCAGTGGCTTGCAGAAGTACTTGAATCAGCTTGGATTCAGTATAGTTGGTTATGGGTGCACCACATGCATCGGAAACTCAGGGGATATTCATGAAGCTGTGGCTTCTGCAATAGTTGATAATGGTAAGTCCTCAAGTAATTAATGATGAAATGCTTATTCACTTAAATTTTCGAAGGTGAAACTAAAATATTTCGTACACTGTATATGTACAAGACTTGGTGGCATCCGCTGTGTTGTCCGGGAACAGAAACTTTGAGGGACGTGTTCATCCGTTAACAAGAGCGAACTATCTAGCTTCCCCTCCGCTTGTTGTAGCCTATGCACTGGCTGGCACTGTATGTTAATACTAACTCTAAAACCATTACACAACAATCACGCTTTCTTGATAGTGTTATATGAAGCACTGAATAAATTCCATGATTGGTCTTGTAGGTTGACATTGATTTCGAGACGGAGCCCATTGGAACTGGTAAAGACGGCAAGCAGATATTTTTCAGGGACATCTGGCCCTCTAGCAAAGAAGTTGCCGAGGTAAATATACCGTGTTATACATAAACAATAAGAGATTTTTATAATTGGAAGAGATGTCAAATTGTCCGTCTCCTTTTTTTCAGGTTGTGCAAGCTAGCGTCCTTCCTGACATGTTCAAAGCTACATATGAAGCAATCACCAAAGGGAACTCCATGTGGAATCAGTTATCTGTCCCATCAGGCACACTCTACGAGTGGGATCCAAAATCAACTTACATTCACGAGCCGCCTTATTTCAAGGGCATGACCATGTCTCCACCCGGTCCACATGGTGTGAAAGACGCTTACTGTTTGCTCAATTTCGGAGACAGTATTACCACTGATCACATCTCACCAGCTGGTAGCATCCACAAGGACAGTCCCGCGGCTAAGTACTTGATGGAACGAGGTGTGGATAGAAGAGACTTCAACTCTTACGGGAGTCGCCGTGGTAATGATGAGATTATGGCGAGAGGAACTTTCGCTAATATCCGAATTGTCAACAAACACCTGAAAGGAGAAGTTGGTCCCAAAACAGTTCACATTCCCAGTGGAGAGAAGCTTTCTGTTTTCGACGCTGCCATGGTATAAACCCACAAAATCTTGACCCTTATTAAAACCTCAATTTTATAGCTTTTTGGTCATGAGGATTGGTCGGGATTACAATAGACGTTGAAGAAATTCAGTAGCTCAACTCTAGACGATAGGTGTACGGTATCTTAGCCTAGGACTGAATGTTGCAGATTAGAGCTGTGTGAGTTGCTTTAGAAAGCAGTCAGTAAGGATGTCCCAGCAACTTTTTGGGGGTCCAATTTTAAAGGTTTTGGTTGAGAGTTGAGAGTCTCCCGTCTTTCTTGTTTTGTCAATTGGATAGGATAGCAGTTTAATATCTTTGTTCTTATCAGATTATTCCCTTTGTGTTTGCAACAGAAATACAGGAACGAGGGACGCGACACAATAATTTTGGCTGGTGCTGAATATGGAAGTGGAAGTTCTCGCGATTGGGCTGCTAAGGGTCCAATGCTTCTGGTACATTTCTGCCTTACATGCTTTGGCTTTTCTTTCGTATTTAACACACACAATTTATACATTTTCATGCGGTTATTTGAATATTTGACGACAGGGCGTGAAAGCTGTGATCTCAAAGAGCTTTGAGCGAATTCACCGAAGCAATCTGGTGGGCATGGGAATCATACCTTTGTGCTTCAAGACAGGAGAAGATGCTGAGACTCTTGGCCTAACGGGCCAGGAGCTTTACACCATTGAGCTCCCAAACAATGTCAGTGAGATCAAACCAGGACAAGATGTAACGGTCATCACAAACAATGGCAAATCCTTCACATGTACACTCCGATTCGACACAGAGGTAAACTAAGATAACCGGGGTCATCTCTTGATGATCTGTTTTCGCTTCTTTCTTCGTCTTGGTTTATTTTTAGCTTTAAAGCAGACTGATATTAAGTATTAAGATGAGTTCGGAATGGCAGGTGGAGTTGGCTTATTTCAATCACGGAGGGATATTGCAATACGTAATCAGGAATCTGATCAAACAATAAACCTGGTAAGCCCAGAGAGGTTTCTGTATCCAAAAGGTTTGTTGCAATAAAAAATGTCATCATGGAGGAGGATCAGAATTGCGTTACTTTTACTTTGTTTCCTTTTCTTTGTTTTCTTCCTCTTTTGCTTCTTGCTAGTCAATTGGAACCATTGTCAATTTGTCACTGTCAAGGCGTTTTTAAATAAATATGGGAACTCTATGTTCTTCGTTTGGTATTTTTGTTTTACGAAAGTAAGAACTTTACTATTATCTAGGGTTTTGATTTATTTATTTTTAAAAAACTTTGTGAGTGAATAATTACAAAAACAATTGTCACAAAAAATAATAATTACAAAAACAAACTGTTTGACCCCAAAAAAGAGAGGATAACTACACAGCTCTATAAATCTCTTTATATAATAATTAAAAATAAAACGGTTAAGATTGAGTTTGAATATTTAGATTCATCAAGTTGTGATTTTTAACAGTGAACAATTTATTTCGTTGGATTGAGTTTGAAGATTTTGATTTTAGATTTTTTAAGCAGCTTCATCGTTTAGGTTTTACAAGTAGCTACTAACATAGGCTAAAACAACCGTGAAGTTGAATAGATTATTCTGTTAGCAAAAAAGCTCAATAGATTAACGTGCCGTGACTCCCAAGATTTTAATCTAACCAGTGTGTTTTTGTTCTTTTTTTTCCCTGGGTATTCTCAGACACCAAAAAGAAAATTGATCGGCATACATTTATTTATTATCACTAATGCTTCCCATTATCAATGCTTTTTTAGTTAATAATCGAGGAAAGAAAGAAGATAGTTCAGAAAGTAACATCAGCTACATAAGTAAGTTCACTTAAATAAAGGCCAGAATGCGACTTTGCCGGTGAAGCGTTTGAGAGACGTATCAGGATGAAATTGACAATGATACACATACTAGTACATGTTGTTGGTGAGATGAGATCATAGAAACCTGAAACATTAAAACAATAATCTGAAACAATGCAAAGGATTCATCACCAAAGTGAGGTTAGAAGTGCTTTTACCTCTTCAAAAGATATCTTCAAGTTCTCGTGTACTCGTGAACGTGAAACCACTTAGTTGATGACCACTTGTTTCCTTTAATCACTGGACAACCACCTGAATCAATCAAGGAAGTTTTGAGAGACTTGGTTTTAGATCCTACTAATTTTAATGGGTTTGTCATAGCCTAAGAGAAGTTTCATAGAATGGCAAGTTATCTCTCTCTCTCTCACGACTCACCATGCAAACTGGAAGGGTCTAGAGACCCGTCAGGCTTCATGCTCCAGAAGAGCAAAGCGTCTCTCTTATTTGGCAGAACAGAGAGTCCTTCTTTACCACATTGTGAGAGCTCGTCCCACCACGGGACATCACTAATGTTTCCTTTGGCTGCAGGAAACACTGTCTCGCCGCCTTCATCAACGTCCGAGCTAAGGTAGTAGAATCAAAGAATGAGATTAGCTTAACGCATTGATAATGGGAAAGATTGTGAAGGATTATGGTTTACGTACAGGTACATAAGGACAGTAGCCATTCGTTGCCCTCCCCTTTTGAGGCTGAACTCGTCTGTGAAATAGTCATGGTGAGGCTCATATTTCTGCCCAACTTCATAATGGAGAACTTGTAGACTTTCTCCATTTTCTGCAGTGACATTACACATTAGCTCCAGAAGAAATGTAGACTAACAACGTTGTTAGAAGAAATTAAAACATTTAATGATCTTAGACGATCAACATTTTTTTTGTTTGGTCCGATAATCTAAAGCGGTATGAAGTTTTGGACAACTAAGAACCGAAGCCACATACCTACAGGAATGAAGGTGAAATCTGAAATCCTATTCTCAATCTCCTCCACTATTTCGTCTTGCCCTCTTTTAAGAAAAGTTCCTGAACTTGTTCGTACTCTGCACATTAACGGATTTGCAAATTTAGAACTCTCAAGAAATTTCCAAATTAAACTTGAGGCGGAAATAGACATCACTGAGTACAGAACCTGCTGTCTTTGCTCCCTCCAGTTTTGACATCAATCACCTTTGACTTCACCATACTAGGTTTTGCGAGGCTAATCAAGTGCTCACATTCTTCATTTGTCTTACAAAATTTTAATGAAAACAGAGCCTAGGATCAAAATTCCAAACCTTTTCAAATGTATACAAATCATTTCAAACTGAAACCAAATATCAGATTTCTTACATCTTTTCTCATGAGAGAACATGTGTTCGTTATGGGTTTTGATTAAAAGAGTGAGTAAATGATCTAAACACAGGAAAAAAACTCATAGCTTGTGTGACAAGAAACTTCTAAACTACATGAATAAGCGTTATGAAGTTAAGTTCTGATCAAGCATATAAAAAAATCTAAATCAAACCTTTTATCCCAGATAAGCAAAAAAAGGTTTACCAAGAAATTGTGGTAAAGGAAAGCTCTAGGCTCCCACGATATAACTTCGAGCCAACGGTCACCATTACCATCTTCGTTTCCATAACTCTCGCTGTTTAATAAATTCAAAGCTAACGAATATCACTTCCGCAGGAGCAAATGAAAACTCCAAACACAGAAAAAAAAAAAATCCCCAAAAAACTTAAAATCTCCTCTCTAACCTCTCCTCGCTATTCCGTTCAATGGTGGTCAAATCGGTCGGCCTTGAAGAGCTCCTGATGGTGCTGGGTAGTGAAAGGATACCGAGACCGAGAAGGATTAGAATGAAGAAGAGCAGAAGTATAAGAACTGCGAAAGCCTGCGTCGTCAATGAAGATTTACGCGGCTGATAACGGAGGTGCTTGGGTTTCTTCGCCATTGTTGATTGTTTTTTAATCTGCAAGTTTTCAAGAACCATAAAGCGAAAGAAAAGACGTTACACTGAAAACATGCATTCGAAGATGGAAGCTAAATTTGCGTAAATGGCTTATTTTGTTTTCGTCTTTAGCGTGTTTGCTAGATACATAGACAGAGTGGCTTCTCACACCTTGACTTTAAGGCTCTAGACCGCTCAACTCTGCATCTGTGTACGGTGTACCTATTATGTATTTATGTGTTAGATTTCCATTCCTAATTAATGTTTCTCATATCTACAAATTAACCCTGATATTTTTGTTAGTCTCATTTGCTAGATAATAGAGTAGAACAATAATTCAATTTGATTAACTCCGGTCAACTCATTCTCTATATAAACTTTTCTGTACTAAACTGAATCCTTGTTGATATTTCTTTCAAATTTCATGCTAAAGATGATTTGAAAAACAAAAGAAAATTATAAGATTGCAAAGACCACATCTGTCTATTTAAGAAATTTGAAGAATGGTAGACAGAAGTTGTGAAATGATTTGGTTAAATCATACTACAAATTAATGATAAATTAGGTTCAGTTTCCCTTAGACTATTTAAGGAGTTAGGTATTTCCTATTCATAAGATGGATTAAAGACAATTCAAAGTTCAACCTAATTGCATACTTATTAAGTTCTTCTAGCATAGGGATCCTTTCCATCATTTATAGTTTTGAGCCAGTTGTTAGTTAAGCAAATTGTTAGAACATTTATTGTATGGTGTTTTTAGTAAATTTCCCATGTTTCCAAAAAATTGTGAACTAATATAACTATTATATTGTTTAGCTTTCAGAAGTGCGGTTGATTGAGGTTTACTATTGTCGTCTTCGTTTTGCTCATAGATAAATCCTACATTTGTTTGTTCACGAACACTTTCATTTCATAGTGTTCCCGTGCACTCTTAGATGAAAAGAAAGTTAAACTAGTAGCTGAATATTGATTTAGCGTGGTTATATAGACGCTGATCATCATATATTTCCTGTATGTAAAACTTATACTATATCTTGTTATATAACCTACTTGATATTGTCTTTTAATATTTTATCCCCCAAATAAATGAACCCTAAGTATTGTAATGTTAAGAATGTACGGACTAAGTTTCAGCAACAGTTTTAGTTTAGAAAAACATTGTTAGATGAGAGAGCTTGATAGTGTTTCTTTTGAGAAATCTAACCTTTCTTCTGATTTTTTATAGTTGTTTGCATGCAAATTGATTTAGTATCGGTTCAGTAAACCGGAAGTAAACAGTAAGCATAAACCAAATAACCGATAGAAACCCCGAATCTTGATAACTCCTTGGTGAGCGCCGACGTAGTAGATCGAGTCCAAGTTTTTTAAAAAAGGAAAAAAAGATTATAACTGGGCCTAAGGCATTTACGGCCCATGAAAGCAGAACCGACCTTGAGGAGGCGAGTTTCTCTATAAATAAGAGGCTTAGGGTATCGATTTTCGCCTCTTCGCTCATATCTCTCCTCGTGAAGAGACGAGAGAAAACCCAGATCTGGTCGCGTCAAACCAGAGGGAAAAACGAAAAAAATTAGCTCAACTAAACTGTAAACTGACTCTCACAGATTTCAAAACAAATTGGAAAGAGAGGGAAACACCAATAGGGTTTTTTTAATTCGATTTGATCCCCTTTTAATTCACGTCCTAGGGTTTTCGTTACTTTTTGATTTTGCCTTTGATCGGATTCTCGCCGCCATGGATACGCGATTTCCGTTCTCCCCGGCCGAGGTCTCCAAAGTCCGGGTGGTCCAATTTGGGATTCTCAGCCCCGATGAGATCGTAATGTTCCTTTCCCTTTCGCTTTCTGTAGCTCATTGCTCCGCCGTCTGTTTAGTCGGTGGGGGAGTGAGTAGTAACGAAATCGATAGGTTTAGCTTGAGGACCATGTACTTTTCAATCTATTGATCTTAATTGGAAGCTACAAGTAGGAATTGTGTATCGCGCTTGTTTCTAATGGCTTGTTTGCCTTGATGTTTTCTTCAGAGGCAAATGTCTGTTATACACGTTGAGCATAGTGAGACCACCGAGAAAGGTAAACCTAAGGTCGGAGGATTGAGCGATATTCGCCTTGGTACGATTGATCGGAAAGTGAAGTGTGAGACATGTATGGCTAACATGGCCGAGTGCCCTGGGCATTTTGGCCATCTTGAGCTCGCTAAGCCTATGTATCACGTCGGTTTTATGAAGACTGTGTTGAGTATCATGCGATGTGTTTGCTTCAATTGCTCCAAGATCTTAGCTGATGAGGTACTCAGGACCTCATACCTTTGTTTCACTTAGTTGTCCTCTTTAATTTATTTGAGGATAGACTAGAACTGTATGGCTATGTTAGTTTTGAAAAATAATTCAATTTGTTCATGCAGGATGAGCACAAGTTCAAGCAGGCTATGAAGATTAAGAACCCCAAGAATAGGCTTAAGAAGATTCTAGATGCCTGCAAAAACAAAACTAAATGTGAAGGTGGCGATGAAATTGATGATGTTCATAACCAAGATACAGACGAACCAGTGAAGAAAAGCCGTGGTGGATGTGGTGCGCAGCAACCAAAGCTGACTATTGAGGGTATGAAGATGATTGCAGAGTATAAGATAACAAGGAAGAAAACCGATGAGCAGGACCAGCTTCCAGAGCCTGCAGAAAGGAAACAGACGCTTGGTGCTGACAGGGTTCGTCTTTTCTTTCCATTTCGACTGTACATGCCCCTTCATATTTGAGGTTATCTGATGGCATGTGAGTTTCTTGCAGGTTTTGAGTGTTTTAAAGAGGATTAGTGATGCGGATTGTCAACTCTTAGGGTTCAACCCTAAGTACGCTCGTCCTGACTGGATGATTCTAGAAGTCCTTCCTATTCCTCCACCCCCTGTTAGACCATCTGTCATGATGGATGCCACTTCAAGAAGTGAGGCAAGTCTGAATAAAAACTTGCTTAGCTCCTAGTGCAGATTTAGTCTTGACAGTATCGGTCTTCATTTTCAACTGACTTTTTGACTATGCCAACTGAATGTGTGTCCCTTTTTTCATGCTTGTTGTTGATGCAGGATGACTTGACTCATCAGCTAGCTATGATTATTCGACACAATGAAAATTTGAAAAGGCAGGAAAAAAATGGAGCACCAGCTCATATTATATCAGAGTTTACACAACTCTTGCAGTTCCATATAGCTACGTACTTCGATAATGAGTTGCCTGGACAGCCAAGGGTAATCTTTTTGTTTCCTTCCAGATCTGGTATGATACATACAGACGTTGCTTGATCTGGATTGGCCTTCATTCTTTTTTCAGGCTACTCAAAAATCAGGAAGGCCTATTAAATCAATATGTAGTAGGCTGAAGGCGAAGGAAGGCAGAATCAGGGGAAATTTGATGGGTAAACGAGTTGATTTCTCAGCACGTACTGTCATTACACCAGATCCAACTATAAATATCGATGAACTCGGTGTACCTTGGAGTATTGCCCTGAATCTCACATACCCAGAAACAGTTACTCCATATAACATTGAGAGGTCAGTATTTCTGGTGTTAATTTTATTTTGAGAAAGTATTTCCTTATGTTTTGTTGACAATATTTTATTGCCAGATTAAAGGAGCTAGTTGATTATGGGCCACATCCTCCACCTGGCAAAACTGGGGCTAAATACATCATTAGGGATGATGGCCAAAGACTAGATCTTCGGTACCTTAAGAAGAGCAGTGATCATCATTTGGAACTTGGATACAAAGTATTTACTGCTTTTCTTTATCACTCAAGCCACAAATGTTCTTTTTTGGAAGTTGTCATTCATCTTTGCTTTTTCTTGGTCACAGGTGGAGCGGCACTTAATTGATGGTGATTTTGTTCTGTTTAATCGTCAACCAAGTCTGCACAAAATGTCTATCATGGGTCACAGGATTAGGATCATGCCATATTCCACTTTCCGATTGAATTTGTCTGTCACATCTCCTTACAATGCTGATTTCGATGGGGATGAGATGAACATGCATGTACCACAATCATTTGAGACCAGAGCCGAGGTGTTGGAGCTGATGATGGTTCCTAAATGTATCGTGTCTCCCCAGGCGAATCGGCCTGTGATGGGTATTGTGCAGGATACCCTTCTAGGATGCCGTAAAATTACAAAGAGAGATACCTTCATAGAGAAGGTAACCATTTCATTAGCGATTGTTTGTTAAAGATGTCTCTGTGTTTCTTAATGAGAGGATAAACTAACTCCTATGCTGATATCTTTTCCATGTTACAGGATGTATTCATGAATACGCTTATGTGGTGGGAAGACTTCGACGGGAAAGTTCCAGCTCCTGCAATTTTGAAGCCACGTCCTCTCTGGACTGGCAAACAAGTCTTTAATCTTATCATACCAAAGCAGATAAATCTGTTCAGGTACTCTGCTTGGCACTCAGATCAAGAGACTGGGTTCATAACCCCAGGGGATACCCAAGTGCGAATTGAAAGAGGGGAGCTTCTTGCCGGAACTCTCTGCAAAAAGACCCTTGGTACCGGTAATGGAAGTCTCGTGCATGTTATTTGGTAAGATTCTGCATCCTTTTAACTTAGCACAAATAAATTAACATCAAGACCTTATATTGTGGTTTGTCACATATGCTACGGCTTAAAATTGAGTAATGGTCTCATGAGCTCATTTGGTTTTTTTTTTTTACTTGGTTTATAGGGAAGAAGTTGGACCTGATGCAGCTAGGAAATTCCTCGGTCATACTCAATGGCTTGTCAACTACTGGCTTCTGCAGAATGGTTTTACCATTGGAATTGGTGACACAATTGCTGATTCGTCAACAATGGAGAAAATTAATGAGACTATTTGTAATGCAAAAACTGCCGTGAAAGACCTTATCCGTCAATTCCAGGAAAAGAAATTGGATCCTGAACCGGGTCGAACTATGACAGAGACATTTGAGAACAGGGTTAATCAGGTACATTAATGGCTTGATAATAATATAATGTTCATTTGGTGCGTTATTAGTGATTTGCTTAGCATATCTTATCTATGCTGACTCATAAGCTACCTCGTGTAGGTCTTGAATAAAGCTCGTGACGATGCTGGAAGTAGTGCTCAAAAGAGTTTAGCAGAAACCAATAACCTTAAGGCCATGGTGACAGCTGGATCCAAAGGAAGTTTCATTAATATTTCTCAAATGACAGCGTGTGTTGGTCAGCAAAATGTGGAAGGGAAGCGGATCCCATTTGGATTTGATGGGCGGACTTTGCCGCATTTCACCAAAGATGACTATGGTCCTGAAAGTCGTGGATTTGTCGAGAATTCGTACCTTCGTGGGTTGACTCCTCAAGAGTTCTTTTTCCACGCAATGGGAGGAAGAGAAGGTCTTATTGATACTGCTGTGAAGACATCAGAAACTGGATACATTCAGAGGCGATTGGTCAAGGCTATGGAGGATATTATGGTTAAATATGATGGTACAGTCAGAAACTCGTTGGGTGATGTTATTCAATTTCTGTACGGGGAAGATGGTATGGATGCTGTGTGGATTGAATCCCAGAAGCTGGATTCCTTGAAAATGAAGAAGTCAGAGTTCGATAGGACTTTCAAGTATGAGATTGACGACGAAAACTGGAATCCAACATACCTAAGTGACGAACATCTTGAGGATTTGAAAGGGATCCGGGAGTTGCGTGATGTATTTGATGCGGAATATCAGAAGCTTGAGGCTGACAGATACCAACTCGGGACTGAAATTGCTACAAATGGTGATAGCACTTGGCCGTTACCTGTTAACATCAAGAGGCATATCTGGAATGCCCAAAAGACTTTCAAGGTTGACTTGCGCAAGATTTCGGATATGCACCCTGTTGAAATTGTTGATGCTGTTGATAAACTACAGGAGAGGCTGTTGGTTGTTCCTGGTGACGATGCATTGAGTGTAGAAGCACAGAAAAATGCCACTCTGTTCTTTAACATTTTGCTTCGCAGCACTCTTGCTAGTAAAAGAGTTTTGGAGGAATACAAGCTCAGCCGCGAGGCTTTTGAATGGGTTATTGGTGAGATAGAATCAAGATTTTTGCAGTCGCTTGTTGCCCCCGGGGAAATGATCGGTTGTGTTGCTGCTCAATCAATTGGAGAGCCTGCTACGCAGATGACTCTGAACACTTTCCATTATGCTGGTGTGAGTGCAAAGAATGTTACGCTCGGTGTCCCCAGGCTGCGAGAAATTATCAATGTTGCTAAAAGGATCAAAACACCTTCTCTATCTGTGTACCTTACACCGGAAGCTAGCAAATCAAAAGAGGGGGCTAAGACTGTTCAATGTGCTCTGGAGTACACTACACTCCGGAGTGTCACTCAAGCTACGGAGGTCTGGTATGACCCAGATCCGATGAGTACTATCATTGAAGAAGATTTTGAATTTGTGAGGTCCTACTATGAATTGCCAGATGATGATGTTTCTCCGGACAAAATATCTCCTTGGCTGCTTCGTATAGAGTTAAATCGTGAGATGATGGTTGATAAGAAATTGAGTATGGCGGATATTGCGGGGAAGATCAACCTTGAGTTTGATGACGACCTTACTTGCATATTCAATGATGACAATGCGCAAAAACTGATTCTTCGGATCCGCATTATGAACGATGAGGGAGCTAAGGGAGAGGCGCAAGATGAATCAGCTGAAGATGATGTTTTCCTTAAGAAGATTGAGAGCAACATGCTGACAGAAATGGCGCTCAGGGGTATTCCAGACATCAACAAGGTCTTTATTAAACAGGTTAGAAAAAGCAGGTTTGATGAGGAGGGAGGATTTAAGACATCTGAGGAGTGGATGTTAGATACAGAAGGTGTTAATCTGTTAGCTGTAATGTGCCACGAAGATGTGGATCCAAAGAGGACAACAAGCAATCATTTGATCGAAATTATTGAAGTTCTCGGGATTGAGGCAGTTCGTCGTGCTTTGTTGGATGAGCTTCGAGTTGTGATATCCTTTGATGGCTCCTATGTGAATTACCGGCATCTTGCCATCTTGTGTGATACGATGACCTATCGTGGTCATTTAATGGCTATCACTCGACATGGGATCAATAGAAACGACACGGGGCCTCTAATGAGATGCTCTTTCGAAGAAACAGTTGATATTCTGCTGGATGCTGCGGCTTATGCTGAGACAGACTGCTTGCGTGGTGTTACCGAGAATATAATGCTCGGTCAACTGGCTCCGATTGGAACAGGAGATTGTGAACTGTATCTAAATGATGAAATGCTGAAGAACGCAATTGAACTTCAGCTCCCTAGCTATATGGATGGCCTGGAGTTTGGAATGACTCCTGCTCGCTCACCAATCTCAGGCACTCCTTATCATGAAGGCATGATGTCCCCAAACTACCTCTTGAGTCCAAATATGCGATTGTCGCCAATGTCAGATGCACAGTTCTCTCCATATGTTGGTGGAATGGCCTTTTCGCCTTCTTCATCTCCAGGCTACAGCCCATCATCCCCTGGATACAGTCCTACTTCCCCCGGTTACAGTCCCACTTCACCTGGATATAGCCCGACTTCTCCCGGTTATAGTCCCACTTCGCCGACCTACAGTCCCAGTTCTCCTGGCTATAGCCCAACAAGCCCTGCTTATTCTCCAACAAGTCCTACCTATTCTCCCACTTCCCCTAGCTATAGCCCAACGTCTCCAAGCTACAGCCCAACGTCCCCGAGCTACAGTCCAACATCCCCAAGCTACAGCCCTACATCCCCGAGTTACAGCCCGACATCGCCGGCTTACAGCCCGACTTCGCCTGCGTATAGCCCTACTTCCCCTGCATACAGCCCGACCTCTCCATCTTACAGTCCTACTTCACCATCGTACAGCCCAACATCGCCTTCTTACAGCCCCACTTCACCCTCTTACAGCCCTACTTCGCCTTCTTACAGTCCTACTTCACCCGCATACAGCCCTACATCTCCTGGCTACAGCCCAACTTCACCAAGCTACAGTCCAACATCACCTAGTTACGGTCCTACGTCTCCAAGCTACAACCCCCAGTCTGCAAAATACAGCCCATCGTTGGCTTACTCACCTAGCAATGCAAGACTATCACCAGCTAGCCCCTACAGTCCTACATCTCCAAACTACAGGTAATCCCGCTCTTCAGTGTTTCGACCTCTGTAAACCTTTTCTAATCCTTTGTCGTTTCTCTATCTGTTAACTCTTTGTTATAATTTACTCTGCAGCCCGACATCACCATCCTACTCACCGACATCTCCATCGTATTCACCTTCAAGTCCAACATACAGTCCCAGCAGGTTCGAATTTTACCCACTTGAATCTTGAATCTGTCGTATGCATCGATCTCATTTGGGAAATTTCACCAGCTATTGTCTATGGGATTTGAATTGTGCAAAAAGTGTAACCGGGTTACTGTTGTTGATTTTATCTCAGCCCATACAGCTCAGGAGCAAGCCCTGACTACAGCCCAAGCGCAGGTTACTCGCCAACGCTTCCTGGCTATTCACCGTCATCCACCGGTCAGTATACACCACATGAGGGCGATAAAAATGACAAGACTGGAAAAGAGGCCAGTAAGGATGGTAAAAGCAACCCTTGAAATAGAGGAGAGACATTCTAAGTTTTAGGTAATGTCTAAATCTCTTGGAACCATTGGCTTTAAAAGTCCTCCTAGCTCACAAGCCGAGCCACATGTTATTTCGTGTAACCAGAAGCAGCAGGAGATAAATTTAGAGGCAGTGGGATGCTGAGGAAAAGAAGAAAGCGTTTCAAAGTCATCTCCACAGGTGGATAACACTTGTGACAGTGTTTTCTTAGTAAATCCTCTTTTTTTCGTGATCTGTAAATTGTTCTAAACTTACCCCCTAAAGCCATCCATCCTCACCCCACCCCAAAAAGAAAACATCATCATCTTTCGTATGGTTGTTGAGTTCCTATTGCTTGTTCGATTTCAGAAAGTAAAACATGTGAAACGGTTCTTTTGTAACACTCCATGAAAGGATTCTTTATAGTACTGTTGCTTCATTGAGTAGAATTGAATCGAGAATACTTTGTTTCGAAAAAGTATTTGATTGGCATGTGAGTGAGGCCACTTCGAAATTACAACTGGATTTTCCTATTTGAATTAAAAAAGTAATTCCGGAATATTTATCTATAACTGTTATCCGATTCTACATTTGTTTTATTCAATTTATTTCTTGTTGGATTCGCCATTATTATTGGGTGTATTATCGGATTGAATGTTTTACCTAATCCTGGGTTAATAAATTATTATAAACTTTGAAGAATAATTAATGGATATGGTGGACGGATCTGAGATTGGCATTGCTGTCTTTTTGACTCACCTTTTTCATTATTTGTCCAAACAGAGAAAGACCACTTCACATCATCATTCTCACATGTCCATTATTAAATAACTCTTACAAGTCAATGTTGAAAAATCTTGGCACAAGAGTCTAAAACCAGAGTCGTCATCAATAGATCATGTGAAGTAATTAGCCAAGTGTTAAGCCCTGTTTTACTAATCAAAAGAAGCGAAATGCAGAACGTGTGCAACTGCTCCCTCGGATCTACACGGAATCATGTCGTCAGTGACCAAACAACTCCCATCACGTCGTGCCTCCACGCGTCCCTTCTTCTTCTTCCTTCCCTTTCGTTCTCTCTCAAATCATTTCACCTAAAAATAATAAATATCTTCTTTCCTAAAAAAAAAAAAACTTCTTACTCAAATCGGATTAAACAAAAACAAAAAAAAATCAAAAAGAGAAAAAGAAAACTTTCAAAATCATCTTTCGTTTCCGCAGCAGCAGCAACAACCGAGCCCTGTTCGTTAGGGTTTTCGGTTTTTGTTAGCTTTCTCTTCCTCCTTGCGTTTTGCTCCAACGCTCACCTTCCTCATTTCCTCCGCCTGATTTTGTAACCATGGCGGAGAAAGTGTCGGAGGACGTGATGCTTTTACACGGAAACCTCGATTTGAAAATCGTTCAAGCGAGGAGGCTACCTAACATGGACATGTTCTCCGAACATATGCGCCGCTGCTTCACCGTTTGTAACTCCTGTACAAAACCTGCGAACAATGAAGATCCCAGAGACAGAGACGGTGGAGCAAATTCCGGTGATAGGAACATCCGTGGCCACCGGAAGGTTATCACCAGCGATCCTTACGTCACCGTCGTCGTCCCTCAAGCCACACTCGCTCGTACGCGCGTTTTGAAAAACTCGCAGGATCCTCTTTGGGACGAGCATTTCGTTATCGCCGTGGCGCATCCGCTGTCTTTCCTCGAGTTCCAGGTCAAGGACGACGATGTCTTCGGCGCGCAAATCATTGGTACCGCCAAGATTCCGGTTCAGCAAATCGCATCAGGTGAACGCATTTCCGGTTGGTTCCCTGTCATCGGCGCCTCGGGAAAACCGCCGAAAAAGGAAACTGCTCTTTACGTCGATATGCAGTTTACACCGTTCGATCAGATCCACACCTACCGCAGCGGAATCGCAGGAGATCCGGAGCGTAAAGGTGTTGCGCGGACTTATTTCCCTGTGAGGAAAGGAAGTCAGGTGAGGCTTTACCAAGATGCTCACGTGATGGATGGAATGTTGCCGGAGATTGGCTTGGACAATGGGAAGGTTTATCAGCACGGGAAATGCTGGGAAGATATTTGTTATGCCGTTTCTGAGGCTCACCATATGATTTACGTTGTTGGATGGTCTGTCTTCCACAAGATTAAGCTTGTTAGGGAACCTACGAGGAAGTTACCGAGAGGTGGTGATTTGACACTTGGGGAGTTGCTGAAATACAAATCTGAAGAAGGTGTTCGTGTTTTGCTTCTTGTTTGGGACGATAAGACTTCTCATGATAAGTTTGGGATAAGCACGGTGAGTGTTTGCTTTCTCTCTGAGTTACATATTTTGAAAGAGTTGAAGTTTCTGATGTTGTTTGTCATTTTTGTGTGCAGCCTGGAGTTATGGGGACGCATGATGAAGAGACTAGGAAGTTTTTCAAGCATTCTTCTGTGATATGTGTGTTGTCACCCCGATATGCCAGCAGTAAACTTGGGTTGTTCAAACAACAGGCAAGTCCGAACTCTTCAAAATTTATGTCCATAATAGTTTGGTGTTGCTATTTGCAGGGTTTGGATTAGTAAATGTGTATGCTTGCGGTCAACTATAAGAAATGTCTTGGAAATGCCTTGACGCTAAGAAGTGTTGGCCATCGTGTCAAGATGTTGTGGCCATGTGTTTTGGCATAGCTATTATCTTTCCGTGGACTTTCCTTTAGTCTCTCTCAGGTTTAATTCTTTTTTTTATTTCCAGGTTGTTGGCACTCTCTTCACGCACCATCAAAAGTGTGTTCTTGTAGACACTCAGGCTGTTGGTAATAATCGGAAGGTGACAGCTTTTATTGGAGGTATTGATCTTTGTGACGGCCGCTATGACACACCTGAGCACCGGATATTACACGATCTTGACACTGTTTTTAAGGATGATTTTCACAATCCTACGTTTCCTGTAAGTATATGACTAATCGCTGGTTGTTTTTAAGCTAGAATCCTGATTCCTTACTTACTGCTGATTTTTATTCTTTTTCTACTTCCTCAGGCTGCTACCAAGGCTCCAAGACAACCTTGGCACGATTTGCACTGTAGGCTAGATGGCCCTGCGGCATACGATGTTCTCATAAACTTTGAGCAGCGGTGGAGAAAGGCGACGCGATGGAAGGAGTTTAGCTTACGTTTAAAGGGGAAAACTCACTGGCAAGATGATGCTTTGATCCGGATAGGACGTATATCATGGATTCTAAGTCCAGTGTTTAAATATCTGAAGGATGGTACCTCAATTGTTCCAGAGGACGACCCAGTTGTTTACGTTTCCAAAGAAGATGATCCTGAGAACTGGCATGTTCAGGTATTTACTGATTTCGTCCAAACAATATTTCTCATGTAATAATCTATGACGATTTGATTTAACCATGCGGTTTCTTTGACTTTTCAGGTCTTCCGTTCTATCGACTCAGGGTCCGTGAAAGGATTTCCAAAATATGAAGATGAGGCTGAGGCCCTGGTTAGTAGATCAACTTATTTGCTATTATTACTAATGTTCCTTGAGAGGACACCAGTTTTTAATAGAATTGCTGTTTATATAAGCCATTTCGCATGGTATAAATTGCACTACTAATAAGTCGTCAAAATTTATTGCAGCATCTGGAATGTGCCAAGCGTCTTGTAGTAGATAAAAGCATCCAGACTGCATACATCCAGACAATTAGATCTGCTCAGAATTTCATATATATCGAGAATCAGTATTTCCTGGGTTCTTCTTATGCTTGGCCTAATTACAAAGATGCAGGTACGTCTTGATCTTTGAGGACAGCTCTTAGACTAGTCTAGAATTGTTCTCAATTGCTAGTTTTGTATTCCCGGCTCTATTTTCACCTGACTGCTATCTGGGATGGATTCTCCTTCTGTGTAAACAAAAGTAAAAAACTTTTTCGCCCGTGAATTTTCTGATCCTTCTTTCTTCTTGAATGAGCAGGAGCTGACAATCTTATTCCCATGGAGTTGGCACTAAAGATCGTTAGCAAGATCAGAGCTAAAGAAAGATTTGCTGTATACGTCGTCATACCATTGTGGCCTGAAGGCGACCCAAAGTCTGGACCTGTGCAAGAAATTCTATATTGGCAGGTAAGACTTTTAGCTGAGTGTAAGATTGCGCAGATACTAATATAGTTTCTTCCAATTTTTTTTCAAGAGAAACTAACATTTCTGATAAAATCATCTTCGTTTTCAGAGCCAAACTATGCAGATGATGTATGATGTTATAGCACGAGAATTGAAAGCGGTGAAGTCAGATGCTCATCCTCTTGATTACCTTAACTTTTATTGTCTTGGTAAACGAGAGCAACTTCCAGATGATATGCCAGCCACCAATGGCAGCGCGGTAAGACTGAGAACCGCTTATGCACAAAAAAATTTAGCTTACAGATAGAGAAATTATACATATACTTTCCAGTAGTGATCAGTGGAACAAGTTCCTTATGATCTTTTGACTGTATTTTCAGGTATCGGATTCTTATAAGTTCCAGCGTTTCATGATCTATGTGCATGCAAAGGGGATGATAGTAGATGATGAGTATGTACTCATGGGATCTGCTAATATTAACCAAAGATCTATGGCCGGTACGAAAGATACCGAAATAGCCATGGGTGCATATCAACCCCATCATTCGTGGACTAACAAGGGAAAACACCCACGTGGCCAGGTTTGCCTTCTTCCTATCATCATCATCATCATCTATACCATAACAAAATCTCAGAAGTGGCTCTATTTCGGGATAACACATTCATTAAGATGTTTGTTGCAATATATATCCACAGGTGTATGGATACAGAATGTCACTATGGGCAGAGCATTTAGGCAAAACTGGAGAAGAATTTGTGGAGCCTGCTGATCTAGAATGTGTGAAGAACGTGAATGATATCGCTGAAGGAAACTGGAAAAAATTCATAGATTCGGAATTCTCAGAGCTACAAGGTCACTTGATTAAATATCCACTACAAGTAGACATTGATGGTAAAGTGAGCTCTCTTCCTGATTACGACAGTTTCCCAGATGTTGGTGGTAAGATCATTGGAGCTCATTCCATGGCTCTCCCTGATACTCTAACCACGTAATGTCATGTGTTAATGTAAATCTCAGCATATTATTCAGGGTTTCTTTCGATCCTGAAAGGGAAAAAAGCTGAAAATGTTGTGTGAGTTGTACATTTAACTGTGTTGTTTTATCTAATTCTTTTGTGATTTGTCGTCAAACTGTATTTGTTTGGGTGCAACAAGTAGAGAGAGTGTGGAGTATGGAGGCAAAATAATATAAGGATTTTCTGTTTTTCTGTGTTTTTTTATTCAATTAATTATGCTCTGTCTCAATTAATAAAGAAACTGTAATCTAATTTCTGATGGATCTAACTAGAGGTTCCTATTCGGTTCTATTAAACCAGACCAAACCCAAAGATTCAGAAACAGTTCCATATTTAAATTCTATTTATTCGACGTTAACTTCGGGTATTTAAACGAAAAGTTAACCGAACCGAGTGAAAATCCGGATTGATTACGATTAACAATTCTGAATTTGTTGCGGAATGCACCATAAGAAATGTGAGTCGAGCCACATGCAATTATTACTAACTAGTGTGATATAAAAAATTTGATGAATAAAAAAATTCATCTGCCCGTCAACAAGGGGGAGTAAGAGGAAAAACTGATTTTACGCTTTGTTGCTTAAAGTAAAACCCTAATTCTCTCCGTCTCGATCGCAACCTGAGTTCTCTACCCGTTCCTCTCGCAATGGTAAGCTTATCATATACTATCTATCAATCGTTATCTTCTTCTTCATCTTATTATGATATTTTCTGACGAAATTGAGGTAATTGTTGCTTCGTTTCGCAGGCGGATTCTCCCAATGAAGAAAGGTTAGATTCAAGTTTCCATTGCTTAACACTATTCTGGTTTAAACGCCTTTATGCAATGTTGAATTTCTTTACACTCGCGTAAGGATGTGAATCTGACGAAGATCTAATCTTAATTTCTCTGTACTCGAATTTTTATTTGGATGCCTTTTAGCTCATAGATTTGGGAAGTTTGACCTCGTAAAGATCTAGTTTCCTTTTCTCTGTACTTGAATCATGCCTTGTAGCTAAACTTGATGTTGGGTGTGTTTCGAAGTTAGAAGTCTTTAGTGAGAAATGTTACAGCTTAAAACACATTTGTGTAATCCTTTGCTTGACTTCTGAATCAGGGACTCACGATCTCCTTCACCTCGAAAAGAACAACCCAGGTTCCTTCCCAGATCCAGATCCAGGTCCAGGTCCATGCCGAGGGCTAGGTCTAGGTCAAGATCTTTGCCAAGGCCTATCTCTCCATCAAGAAGCCGTGGAAGGTTAGCTATTGCTTTAAGTTTATAGGTTTTCTTCTGTCACGAAAGAATTTGGAAGGATATTGGGTGTTATAATCTTCTTTCGTTACACTTTTTTTGTAGGTCAAGGTCAAGGAGCCGTGGAAGGTTAGCTCTAGCTTTATCTTTCCATCTGAGTTTGTATCAATCTGTTTTCTCTGCGATTTTTGATTGATTTGTTCCCCGTGTTTTTTCTGTTATCTAAATGATGTTTGGTTGACAGGTCTGAAGTTGAAAACCCTGGTACCACTCTCTATGTGACTGGCCTATCCACAAGAGTCACCGACAAGGATCTTGAAGCTCATTTTTCCAAGGAAGGAAAGGTGATAAACATCTAAATCCTGATTCTCTCTCTGCATTTTTTTCAGCATACAATCGTTATTTTAAGTGGTTTACTAATTTCATTGCCACAGGTCTCGTCGTGCTTTCTTGTTATGGAGCCACGTACCCGTGTGTCTCGTGGTTTTGCCTTTGTTACAATGGATAGCATGAAAGACGCTGAGCGGTGCATCAAGTATCTCAACCAATCTGTACTAGAAGGCCGATACATCACTGTGGAAAGGGTAACAAAAATTCTTGCTCTACTGATTTTGGTGCCAATATGATAAGTTTGGTATCGTTATTTGTTTAACTTGGAGGTTTTCTGACCATTCAGAAAATATTGCGTCAAGCTAAGTGTTGGCAACAATCAGAGATGATACTCATCCTTACCCAACATCATTAAGTGAAACACAGCTTGATCATTCCAAATCATCTGATCCAACTTATCATAAGCAACAATTTTGCCTCAACTCTCAACTTTCAACTTTCAACTAATCAAAGGACATTTATCAAGTATCAACAACTATTAGTCAAGTGTTTCTTCAGCCTAGGATGCATCTTGTTTCCTTGAATATACCCGTGGCTTTTGTAACTTGAAGTTGTGTCCATTACATGAGGTTTATGTACTTTGTGTTATCTTCAGTCCCGAAGAAAGCGCCCGAGAACTCCTACCCCAGGCCACTATCTTGGCTTGAAAAGCGCCAGAGACAATGGTAAGTGAACATTTGAAGCCTCCATTAAAAATTATTGAGTCGCTTAACAAATGAAAAGGTTGCTAACTGTTCTGTAATCTTTTTCTGTTGTGTAAAAAGACCGAGATGGCCGTAGCAGTCGAGGGAGGCACGATCGTGATGATTATGCACAGCGTAGGTCACCAAGACGTGACTATTCACCTCGTGATGGAAGAAGGTCACCAAGACGCGACAATTCACCCCGTGGTGGAAGGTCACCAAGACGCGACTATTCACCTCGTGGTGGAAGAAGTTCTAGAAGAGAACGGTCTCACTCTCCTTATGGAAGAAGCCCAGAGAGAAGGTCCGAGAGAAGGTATCAACCCCGTGGCTCGAGATGAGACCTGTTTAGGTCTCTTGACAAAGGAATTCAAGAACTTCTATGTTGACTTAGGTTGTGTGATTGATCGTTATCATTTATCTTTAAATAGTACAGATATTCTGTTGAAGACAATTACGGTTGTGTGTCTTTTCTCTTATGCTACAGAACGCAGTGAGGTGAAAATTATTATGTAGCTCCTCCAAGCTACTTTTGTTTTTGAGTGAATCAGAATCTCCTATGTGATCATAATCTTGAGATTGATTGCAAATAATTTTTTGAAACAAAACGGTAAAGATACAAAAGTAAAGCTTGAAACAATCAAACTCAAAAAGAAATGCTCAATAACGGAAGCTATGAGCAGAGACAAAAAGACGTTATCGGTATCCAGAATATGTACGTGTGTTTATTTATCTTTACTTGTAGTAATAACACAAACCTCATCAAGAGTTGGCGTATTTGTGCCAACAAAGCAACATTAGAATACATCTCCTGGCGATATAAAACCTAGAACGCCTCTCCTTCACCATAGCTAAACATCCTCTATTTCTTTCCACTGATTCTCTGCAACCTTCTTCTTTCCTTTTCCTCTTTCTTCTCATCTTTGTCGTCGATGAACATTGCCCCATTTCTGTTATCTTCTCTTTACTTCGCTCTTCTTCACACTTTTATGTTCTCCTCTTTTCTGTTTTCCGTTCTTTGGAGAGACGATTGGTTTTCCCTATGAAAGAAAAATGGATGAAGAAGAAGAAGCAAAATGAAAGGGACCAAATGTGAAAAGAGTGGAGAGGAAAATAAATAAATGATAGAAAAGACTATAAATAGAGGAGTGGTGGAGCAATGATGATGCGATGACGTTAAACGTCATTAACCTCTATTTTTTTATTTCACGTATTTTCCTAGAAATCCATTAGTTCCTTTAGCTTGTGTACTTGCTCGATTAGATAATACCAAAATACGCTTTATCATTGTTATTTAAATCGGTTTATTAATAGTGGAATGATTGTCATTGTGTATATACCATAAAGAAAATATACTAAAGTCTCGTGTGTTAAGAGATTAACTCTTTTTGCATATTCTATCGCTACGGTTGCAATTGTGGATAAACCACATACAATGTAAGGAAACCTGTAGCAGTATCATGTAGTATTGAATAACAAAACATTGTGTTGTATATACTTATATAGTTATGTGTTGTTGTTATTTTTGTTTCTCTCGTTATTAGTCTACGGTTATTTTGAATTCCGGATCCCATCAACCTACCAAAAAACGCGTCTCAGGTGGTTTTAGCGTACCCAACGAGACAATGGCTTATCTCTTGCTTACACGTGTTATCCTCTGATTGTAATCATATCAAACGGTGTAATGACATTACCTTTTCCGCATCTCACGGTCATCAATTAATTTCTTAAACTAATTATTTTCATCGGCAGTGTTTTTTTTGGTAGTGGTTTTTTCTTACTAGCATATGGAATTTCTGTTCGTCTACTAATTAAATCTCTAGTTTCGTTATGTGTTCGACGAATGATTTTCCGTTAATTTATATTGGCGAAATAATGTGATGGTAAAAAGAGATCACATAAAACCTTCACTCAAAAGAAAAGGTTCAAATAAGCTGTTAACATATGATGTATGTAATGTGACTTGTAAATTTTTGAATTTGAGATTAGATTTTAGATACGATTATTAATTGAATCAATCTCTCTGAAACTATTCATTATTATCTGCGTACATAATTAGTTTGTTAGTTATAAAGAACGGCGTCGTCACGGACACAGCAAAACGTCAGCATGAACTGGTGGAAGGGAATAAAGTATCTGGAGGAAAAGAGTCAGTGACCAATCATTGAGAGTTGATTGGTTTATGCCACGTCGGCACACCTTCCTTTGACAGCTTGTAAATATTCCTCCATTCTTGTTTTTTCTTGACAGAAAGTATTCTATTATTTCATGTTGCCCAGAAAATAAAAAAATAAAAAATACTATTATTTCATATACTGTATTTTTTAGTGTTGATCAGAACATTTTTTTATTCAGATAAATACATTTTGTGATTTTAATTACCGAACCGAGATATGGATATGGTTATGGAGTACCGTATATGGTCACAGGATTCGCTCACATTTTTTGTCGTCATTATAGTTTTATATCTTAACTTTATTTACTTGTTTCAGACTTGAGTGCAGTGTACAGTAGAACCTCTATAAATTAATACTCGATAAATTAATAATCATTATAAATTAATAAATTTTTCTGATCCCAAGTCGGGCCAGTGTAAAATTTAACAAAATTCGATAAAATAATAAG